>PVLD010006151.1:15740-103704 GCA_004027595.1 Dinomys branickii | reverse complement strand
CTTGAAGGAAAAAGGTTGCCTGTAATCCCTGGCACCAAAAGCACTCCATAGATAGTATGTGTATGGCCAGATTCAATGGGGAACCTGCAATGGGCACACAAATTCTTGCCCTTTGTACAGACCCTTCAGATTGGCTAGTGGGGCCAGCCTGATGGGTACACCGGCTCTTCCAAGCCAGTTGCTCCAGCCCACAGTGAGTGGGCTGGTGTTCCCTGGTAGGGGCCCTGGGATAGGCATGGGGACTTACCATGTACTCCATGTTGGCAGCAGGTGGGTACACGCTGGCCCGAATGTGGTTGTGATAATCCAGTAAGGCCATGACGTCCCACGCAGAGATGTGGCGCTTCCTGCGGTACTGGGGCACCCCTAGGCTACTCAGAGACCGCACAGCTGTGCCCTCCAGCCGGGCCAGGACCACAGCGGCATTGGGCATCCTCAAGGCATCCACTGTCTGGCCTGCCCAGAGGATCAGACCTGCCAGGCCCACGGTACTGGACAGCAGGAGCATAGTAGCAGGAGGTCACAGCCTGCCCGGTACAAACAGCCGGCTGCCTGGAAAGGGCAAACGTGAGAGCACCAATCCCTGGGAGTCCTCCTTGGGCAATGCCAGCCCAGAGGATGCTTCCTGGGAACTTGGCAAAGCTCCTGACCCAGCTGCGGCCTGGGTACCAGTACCCCTTCCTCCCCACCCAGCAGACTCAGTGGGTTGGGCCATGAGAAGAAATGCCCAGACAGTGGTTAATCCAGCCCAGGCCCTGGAGTGCAACACTGCCACTTCAAAGCCAGGGCCTGTCCCACCCGCCAGGATGGCAGCGGATCTCTGCAGCCTGCTCCCCCGGGGGGGTGGGGAGCGGGCCACAGCGCACGCCCACAGCACACAGCAGGTCCTCTGGTTCCAGAGGGCTACAACTTCAGGATGCAGACTGAGACGCAGAACCGGGTGGCTGAGGGTGAGGGTGACAAAGAGAAGGACACCTGAGAAATAGAAAAAGAAAACGTGAGTAACCCAAAGGTTGACAGAAAAAAGAGACACAGAGAAAAAGAAGGAAAGATAATTAGGAAGGGGCGGGGAGAATGAGTGATGGGGGAAAATATAAAGATAACACAGGAGGGGAGACAGAGGCAGACACGGGAGAAGACATAACAGAGGAGAAAGAATAAAGGCAGAGAGGCCGGGGGGGACCAGGAAGCAGACTCCCCGAGGGTTTGGACCCAGGATGGGCACCACTGGCAGGTGGCAGGTAGCAGGAGGCAGAGGACCCCTGCAGACACCCTGGCTGCCTGGCTGGGCAGCAACTGTAACAGCCCCCTGGGAGCTGATGGCATCTGAGGGCACCAACCCACAGCCCCCTCCCCTTCTAGGAGACTCACACTTGGACCGGGAGGGACACTCCACCTGCTGACTTGCGGAGGGCTTTCTCTCTCTCTCCTTCATCCCTGCTATTCCAGCTGCCACTTGTGTGCAGGGCTGGGGCTGAGCAGGTTAGGGCAGGAACCCCAGGAGCAAAGACCAACCCCACGGGGAGACCCAGATCTGGAGACTTCTCCTTGCCTTCCAGACCCTGCTATGCTAAGGCCAGCTGGCATCAGGGGAGTATTTTCTTTTATCTTTTTCCTTTTTTGAGACAAATTCTCACTCTGTAGTTCCAGGCTATCCTTGAACTCCCAATCCTCCTGCCTGAGGCAGGATTACAGGCTTGGGCCGTCATGTGCAGCTAAGAAGAGTATTTGCAGACTGCTGTCCCTTCAAAGTCCTCTGGCCTCAGAGTGAGCAATCAAAAGGCCCCAGCTAAAGAGCAACTACTGCCGGGCATGGTGGCACACACCTGTAATCCTAGCACTTGGGAGGCTGAGGCAGGAGGATGACTGCAAGTTTGAGGCCAGCATGGAGTACATAGTGAGTTCAAGACCAGCTTGGACTACATAGTGAGACCCTGTCTCAAATAATAAAACAAAACTAAAACAAATACAGATTCGCAGGGAGAGTCTAGGACATTCATTACAATGTTATTCAAACACAGCTCCTCAACCATAATGCATGAAGCCTATGGATCTGGGTTCAAATCCCACTTGTTCCACTTTCTGATTGTGGATCCTGGAGCAATGGCTACTGCAAAATGGAAGAAGTAATGGTACCAGTCTCCTTCCTTTGTTGTGAAATTAAGTGAATTAACATTGGTGGAGTTAAAAGCAGCGACTGGCACACGATTTGTCCTCTATGCGTGCCCTTGTGTGACTGTATCTGTCCCTGTGCTCTGTTGGTACCTACACACTTGCCTGCACATGAGTGCTTATGTGTTATAGATGTGTGAAAACACAGGTACATGTATGAAAACACAGGAGTCTAACATACATGTGTATGTGTAAAAACCTCATTGGTCTCAAGAGTACAGGTTTAGCCGGGCATGGTGGTGCACTCCTGTAATCCCAGCATTCGGGAGGCTGAGGCAGGAGGATCGTTGTGAGTTTGAGACCAGCCTGTGCTACAAAATGTGCTCAAGGCCAGCCTGAACTGCATAGCGAGACCCTGTCTCAAAAAGACAAAAAAATAAAAATAAAAGTTACAGGTATAGAGAGATTACCCCACTCCCTTTGTGGTCTGGGGATGGAACCCGGGGCCTCCACATGCTAGGCAAGCGCTCTGACCCTGAGTTACGTCTGCAAGTTCTCTCTTTAATTACTTGTATTTGCCACAAATACAAAGGTTCCTTTTTATTGTAGGAAAGGCACACTTGCAAGAAAAGCATTGTGTGAACAACAAGGAAACACTGGCCATCCTCATCCTCCTCTCCCAGCAGCCTCTGAGAATCCCCAGGCTCAACACGGCAGCAAGCCAAGTCCAGCCTAGCCAGCCAGCTGGCAACGCAGGGCTGTGGGTGACAGGCCCCTTCAGCCAGGTCCTTCCCAGACACATGGAATTCCCGCCTCAGGCAGCAGCCCAGCTTCTGCCTCTGGCCAGACAGTGTGGCCAGCTGAAGCACACACTTTCCCCTGCAGCAGTGTCCTCAGCCTGCCTGGCTGAAGGTGCTGCTGAGGGGCTGGGCAGATCAACCCCTAACCTCTGCAAGGCATCCCCACCATTCAGAAAGACAAGAAAGACCGGCCAGGCATACCTCATGTCCTCCTCCAGGGTGCTGGGTGTCCTGGGCAGGTCCCACGCCATCCCTGGGCCTTGGACACTCAGGGGAAAAATGACCAAGGCTCTTCTGGCCACAGCACCTGGGGTCCTTGGCACATTGGGCCATGTTCTGCAGCCCCAGGGAGGTAGACACAGACAGCCTAGGCACTCAGGGCCCTAAGAGTGCCGAGTTATGCCCACTTCTCTTAAAATGCCTAACATGAACCCCTCCTACGCAACTGCAGAGCACTGGTTCAGAGCCTCACACCCAAGATTCACTTGTCCTCCCAGCTACCTTTCAGGTGTAAAGCATCTTCTATAGAAGACACCAAGGCCCTCCTGAACCCTGGTAGTTTGTGTGGAGCTGGTGTGGGTGTTAACTGGGGTCCCTGCACATAGGCAGATGCATCCACATCTGCTATACATGCACCGCCCTCACACTTAATGTAACGTGATAAAAAATTCGTTGGAATGTTTAATTTCAAAAATGCTTGGCCAGGAGTGGTGGCACAGGCCTGTAATCCCAGCACTCAGGAGGCTGAGGCAGGAGGATCGTTGCAAGTTCGAGATCAGTCTGGCCTGAACTGCACAGCAACTCCCTATCTCAAAAAGACAAAAAAAAAAAAAAAAAAAAAAAAAAAAAAAAAAAAAAAAAAAAAAAAAAAAAAAAAAAGGAAAGCTTAAATTTAAAAATATATTATAGTAGCCAGGTATGGCACACACCTGGAATCCTAGCATTTGGAAGGCTGAGGCAGGAGGACTGCCAAGAGTTCTAGGCCAACCTGGACTGCATAGGGAGTCCCCTTTTCAAAGAAAAAATTACTACAGTAAAAGATACATTGCCATTAATCCCCCTGAAAATATTCCCCCTGGTTTCAAATACATTTACCCCATCATCCTGGCCACTTCCTGCAGGAGCTCTGGAAGTGAGCACCCTTACGTGTGCTGTTCTGGTTCCCTTGGTGTCCTGAGTCAATTCAAAACATTCATCTCTCGCAGTCATTTTGATGTTTTCTGTTTGTTTTTTGTTTTTTGAGACAGGGTCTTACTCTGTAGTTCAGGCTGGCCTCGAACTCACTATGTAGCCCAAGCTGGTCTTGAACTCATGGTGACCCTCCTGCCTCAGCCTGCCAAGTGCTGGGAAGACAGGTGTGAACCACCATGCCCAGCAAGAGTCAGTATATTTTAAAGACACTTGACACAATGCCTGGCACAGAGCAAGCAGTCAAAAAGGCAGTCAGTACATCATCCTAGCTAATTAAAAACAGCAATAATAATCAGCATCTGGGTGGCATATATGAGACACCAGATTCTAAATGCTTTTCATGCGTGATCTCATTGCAGCGGGCCACATCCCAATTTCATGCACTAGGTACTGGAATCCTCATTCTACAGACGCAGAAGCGAAAGCTCAGAGAGGTGAAGTAATTTGCCGAGTTCACGGAGCTAAATCCAGTGGAAACTGGATTCCATCCCAGAGCTCTCCAACTTGTACCCAGTGTTCTTTTCCTTCAGTAAAGAAGAGACCGTTCCTGGATGTGGTGGCGCACGCCTGTGATCCCAGCACTTGGGAGACTGAGACAGGAGGATCACTGTGAGTTTGAGGGCAGCCTGAACTACATAGTGAGACCTTGTCTCAAAAAACAAACAAAATCCCAAAAAACAAAAGAGAGAGACTGTGGAGCACGAGCCTAGCGCTTGAAAGGGGAGACTGAGTAAACTGGAAGATCCTTGGAGGTCACCTGGGTCGCCCTCTCGTTTTCCAGGTGAGGAAAGATGTCCAGAGAGGTTAAGTAATTTGTCCAAGATCACACAGGAAGTAGCAGACTTGGGCAACCCAGATCTATGTCACTCAGAATCAAAACAGGAGGTGGGAAGGAGCTAGAGAGGGGAATGCATGGGTAGAAATCACACGAGGATGGAGACTGCAAAATTCTTCAGGCCAAAACGCCTGCAAAAGATAAACCATCAGGAAACAGAAGGGCTGGAGGGGCAGCCGCTAGAAACCAAGGAGCCAGGGGCTTTTACATGGGCAAGAGCAGCCACTTCCGTCTAGGGGTGTGCACTCGCTCTGAACCGAGAAAGAAACACGAAGACATGCAGTAAAACCCAGGCTGGGGCGGGGTGGGGCGCTGGCAGGGCCCCCACTTCTCACTCTGGCTCCTGGCTACAAGTGGTTCACCTCACCATAACCCCCTAGGGACCAGGTTTATTTTATGGCATTTCTATATTTGCATATAATTTTCCAATAAAAAGGCTTAAAATATAACAGTGGTGATTTGTGCAGTGACATCTCCCAACTTTACTGCTTTCGCTATGCACAGGAATTTTAATTTTCTTTTAACAGCTGAGGACACAGCTTCAAAGGAGGAGGCAACGCCTCCAGTCACACAACAGACACATGTGGGAACCCAGCCTAGGTGGGGCTGCTGTGTCTCCTCTGAGTGGCAGGGGCTGGGCTGCTGGTGGCCCTAACCCAGTGAGTGGTCTGGGAGGCCTCACCCAGCCTCAGGGGAAAATAAGTCACGTGCAGAAGCAGCTCTGAGTGCCAGGCTCTGTCCCTTTCTCCCTGGAGATAGCAGTATGACATCTTCCAGATGGCCCAATGTGAGATGGCAGGGCCAGGACTTCAAAGCCGGCTGGCCCTGCACACCACAGGCAAGTCATGAGCCCTCCCTGATTCTGTTTCCTCATTTCCTCACAAGGCGCTGCCTTGTTTGGCTCTGAGGAGAATTCAGACCGACAGCGCTTAGCAGACATAGTCTCTTCAGCAATATCTTGAGCTTTGTCAGATAGAAACATTGTGTGATTCATTCACCAAGGGCTCCCAACAGGCACAGCTAATTCAGGGTGAGTGAAGTCACAACAGTGGCTACTTTGGGTACACTGATGTGGGAAGAAGCTCCTACAGGGGAGGCGATGTACACCTATTTATTTACTGCTTCTTTGAGATAGGATTTCAATATGTAGTTCAGGCTGGTTTCAAACTCAAGGCAATCCCACTACCTCAGCCTCCTTTGTGCTGGGATTATAGGTGTGTGTGTCGCCAAGCCTGGTTTAAGAATTTTTATTGACACATAATAATTGCATATAATTAAGGAGTATGGTGTAACAATCTGATACATGAACCCAATATGTATTGATCCAGTCAGAGTTTTTCCATATTCTTAAACATTTACCAATTCCATCTCTGCTGAAAGCCTTTAAATACTTTTCTTCCCATTTTGGTTTTTGGTAGTACTGGGGCTTGAACCCAGGACTTTCACACTAAGCTATAGCCCCAGATCTTTATAAAATTTTTATTTTAATTTTTGAGGCAGAGTTTCACTACATTATCCAGTCATGGCTCAAATTCACAATCTTCTTGCTTTAGCCTTCTTTTTTTTTTTTTTTTTTTTTGCTTTAGCCTTCTGAGTGCTGGGATTACAGGCACGTGCCACCAGCCCAGCCTAATATTTGAGCACTTAAAATTAAATTATACCTCAACAAAAAGTTTTAGGAGTATATATGGATTAAAAAAATCTTTGTTTAAAACAATTCTTTCAAGGGCTGGGGATATAGCTCAGTGGAATAAGCACTTGCCTAGCAAGCGCAGGGTCCTGAGTTCGATCCCCAGTACCGCAAAAAAAAAAAAAAAAAAAAAAATTCTTTCAAGCAGGATGTGGTGGTGCATGCCTGTAATCCCAGCACTGGAGAGGCTGAGGCAGGAGCATCATTGCGAGTTCAAGGCCAGCCTGGACTACAAAGTGAGCTCAAGCCCCGCCTGAACTGCATAGCAAGACCCTCTCTCAAAAAGACAAAAACAAAAAGCAATTCTTTCAAAAGATATAAAATCCAGAATGGAGAAAGGCACACACCAGCAAAAAATATGGCACTTTTCCTCCAATGAAGACTTGCTCCCCGCACACTTAAACACCTTGCCCTACATATTGCTAAAGCCCTCAACACTATGCACATGTGGCCAAGGACCCCGATAGCAACACAGAAGCACAGCACCATCTAATAGCACACAGCCTGCAGTGCCAGTCAACCCCACAGTACACCATCTGCGGCGAGCAGCTGAGCTGGAGACTGACCACACATTCTGGGCTAGAGCAAGTCCAGCCCCCAAAACACAGACACATAAACAAGTTGTAAAGACTGAAACAAAGCCAGCCTTAGTATTCCTCCCTAGTAACTACAACACAGCTCGAGACATGACTTGCTTTCAGTGTTCTCAGCAAAACACTGAGACCTTATGCTTTCGGTGTTGAACGCTTCTCTCCCCCTTTTTCTTTTACTATATATAAAGATACAGATTGTGCTGAGTTGTCCCTGCCTCCCCAGCAGAGAGGTCAGGATCCATCCGGTCCCAGCTTTCCTTTCAGTATGTGTCTATTTTTTTCTTAATCTCCCGTTGCCCCCTCTCAGGACCCCACCGGCTGCAAGGTTGTGACAACCATCTCCCAACAGAGATGCTTTTCCACTCTGGGGACAGGGAAACACCCTATGTGCAAACACACAGACACACACAAACCAAAGCGCGGCCTGGCTGACTCAAGGGGCAGACTTCCGAGTCAGACCAGGCGGACAGAGGTAGGAGTTACTTCCTCAGCATAGGGCGAGGGCAAGTCCTGACATTGGCTGCCTCAGTCTCTGTTTCTTCATTTGTATAATGGGCTCAGTAAGATCTCTCACGAAATAAAATGAAACAAAAAGCAAGACCATAAGCAAGTAAGTTCTTCAAGGGAAGGAACTGTGTCAACTCTATCTCTGGATCCTCAGGGACCCCCACCACCCCATTGTTAGTAAGCAATCCAGATTCATCTACGGGGCCGAAACAACCCCAGCCAAAATTCCAGCAAGGTCTATGGAGGAAGCTGGACAGCTGATTGTAAGCTTCTCGTGGAAGAGCGACGGCCCGCAGTGTACCGGGCACTTCAGCAGTCATCGCGCTAGTCCTAGGTGATGGCTCGCAGGAAACAGGAAGATGAAAGGGGCTAGCTCAGAGGGCCAAAGGCGAAGCTGAGGACGGAGGGAGCTTGGGCGCAGGGCTGGCCCGGCTCCTGCACAGCCCCGTCACTGCCATGCCCGCGGGGAGGACTGGGTAGTCCCGGACCCGCCGAGCCGCGCAGCTGCGCCCCGCCAGGTGTGGCCGCGGAATGTGCTGCGTCGCCAGGCAGCGCAGGCCGAGCGGAAAAGCATCCGCGTCAGCGCCCCCGCCCGGCTGTGGTGCGCATTCCTGTGGGGCTCCGCACCCTAGGGAGGCTGGGTCGGGAAGCCCGGGACCTTCAGGCTCCTCGGTGTGAGGACTGAGCCGTCCTTCCCATCTGTTAGATGGGGACAGAGACCCTTTGCCTTGACTGGCTCACAAGCTACTACCAACACCTCCCAAGGACTGGCTTCATTTTAGAAGTGAACATTTATCGTGCACCCAACAAAATAAGGTTTCACGTGTACAAAACCGAGCAACGAAGTTGATGCGATACAATCTCGTTTTTCTTTTCCTCTTCTCTCCTTCTGCTTTGGGACAGGAGGCAGTGTGGGTAGTGGTCAAGCAGTGTACTTTCTTCCCCCAGGGAAGCTGGCCTTATTTGAATCCCAGCTCTGGGGAATCAACCCCTGTGCATCCTTGGCTCTGTTTCTATTTCTTTTCCTTTCCTTTCCTTTCTTCTTTCTTTCTTTTGTCCTCTTTCTTTCTTTCTTTCTTTCTTTCTTTCTTTCTTTCTTTCTTTCTTTCTGTCTTTTTGAGACAGTCTCGCTGTGCAGTTCAGGCTGACCTTCAGCTCACTTTGTGGCTCAGGCTGGTTTCAAACTTGCAACGATCCTCCTGCCTCAGCCTCCAGAGTGCTGTTATAGGCATGCCCCACCATGTCCAGCAGTTTTTTTTTTTTTTTTTTTTTTTTTTTTTTTTTGAGACAGGATCTCCTGTAGTTTTGGCTGGCCTCAAACTCACTATTTGCTCAGGTTGGTCTCCAACCGGAGGAAATCCTCTGGCCTCAGCCTCCTGTGCACCGCCATGCTCAGTGAATGACTATTTTTAAAGCACACAGCTACGTTATTCTCTTGGTAAAGAGCCAGAACACTATGGCACCCATTTCCTTCAGTCTACCCTGCAGGGAGCCACTGACCTGACGCCTGGGGTACTCTTTTCCTCCTGGCTTTACCAACACTCTTCCAGGGACCTCAGCCTTGTGACTGCCTGAGATAGGAGGTGGCGGAGTGTGCAGGAGAGAGGAAGCAGGAAGGTCTTTGAGCTCACTGGGGTAGGTAGGTTCCCAGGCTCACTACCGTCCCTGCAACTTGCTAATAAGCAGAGCAGGGTCCCTGCTGACCCTATGTCCAAGTGCACCCAGCAGATAGGTAGCTCGGGGCCCAGCCAGTGGGCACAAGCCTCTGCCAGCCGGGCAGCCTGGCCCTTGGCATGCACCAGCTGCCTCACTCCAGGGAGTGGCCAGCCAGCTCCTGGGGTGAGAAAGCTTGGGCCATTATTAAATGGGGTGGTGTATTGAGGAGGAAAACTCAGAACAGAGAATCAGTTCGGGGTGTCTGTGCACCCACAGGGTGCTGTGGAAGGAAGCACGAGCCTTAGTCCCTCTCACCCCCAGGAACTGTCTACTGCGAGTGGCCACTCCCTGCTGCTCCCCTGGCTGACCCCTGGCCAGGCCTTAGGCCTTGGCTCAGAGAGGTCATCTTTTCCAGGAATTCTCCCCAGCTTTCCCCCCCTGCTGGGCCCCAGGCATTCCCCACTGAACCACTGGCATTCTTTCCCTTCTTCCAGACTTTGAGGGCTGGGAAAAACACCTCTCACAGCCATTTGCAATCTGAAAAACTCCTTAAGATGAAAGGCATAGTCCTTCCACAGTTATTACTTTCTATTATTTCTTGTCAGTTTATAAGGAAGCAATTTAAAATTAAAAGATAATTTCCTGTGGATCAACATATTCATAATGATTCTCTAGGCTGGGGTATAGCTCAGTGGCAGAGCAGGTGCTTAACATGGACAAGGCCCTGGATTTGAACCCCAGCACTAATAGTAATGATGATGGATGATTCTTTAATTTATTCAACAACAAAATTGTTTTGAGCCATTAGATGGCAGACACTATTCTAGGCAGTGGGCTGACCAGTGAGTGAATAGACAGCATTCTCTACCCTCTGGAGCGGGCATTTAAATAGAGGAGCCAGAAAATAAATAAATGGATATGTAAGGTACAGTAGATCCTAAACAGACCCTTTGGAGATTCTTAATCCATAAAGACCATGTAATTTTTCCCATTCGATCAAGTGACACAGGCCAGTTTACTTTAAAACAGACCCCAATCATTGTCAAACTGAAGATCTCTTTTCCAGTGGAAACAAACACACCTTTGTTGTCGTTGCTCCAGAGTTTAATCCCCTAATGAATCACAGGCATTATAACATAGTGTGGTTACGAAGCACGAAAATCCACTAGGAGAAGACAGCACACCTAAATTGTCATGTATATATGTTCGTGTCCAGTCTGGCCCAACACAACTGTCACCCTCAGGTGATTTCCATGCAATGCTTCCACAATTATAGTGATTTCATATTTAAAACAAATTCAAACTGCCATCAAGCTGAAAAGACTAGTAACTTATAAAAAACTAAAAAGTGTCAGTTTGCCCAAAAGAGACTATTTCAAAATAAATTGTATGACCTCCATATTCTTAGAATAAAAATGACTATCATATATATGTATATCTCACATATACACATATATATGGTTTCCTTATAAAATTCCATAATTACATTCAGCATTCAGTAAGAAAATGTTATTTTTGAGAGAAACCATGTTTTTGGGTACAGTCCTCCATTTCACATGAAAGCATACACTTTTATAAAATATGGGTCCAAGCAACCCTAAATATTAAATTCTGAGCAATAGTCAAAATTATGAAAATCTGATTTTAAAATTGTAAGCCTTCTGAGATAGATCTTCAGAGACTTCATCAAAAGTGCTATTTATTTTATTAAATTTTCCTCTTTGTGCATATCTGCAGATTCACTCTTTCTCTAATAAATGACTCACTGATATTCCAAACTCAGTTGTTACCTCTGGATATCTATATCATTTCTTCATTTGTTGAGCTAGTTCTATAACAAGAGATTCATCTACTCTTTGCTTACTCACAAAGGAAAGGTAAGAAAACTGCTCAGTGTTTTCGCCTTATTTATTAGCTTCCAAACTACTGAGTTTGTTTCTCTAAAACTGGACATCAGTTCTTTAGGTATCATTATGAGCCCTTATGGATTTAAATATATTCATTGGCGGTACTGGGGATTGAACTCAGGACCCTGCGCTTGCTAGGCAGGCGCTTATTCCACTGAGCTATATCCCCAGCTCCGGATTTAAGTATATTCAGATGTTTCTGTCCACTGGAGTTATTAATGCTTAAGTTGTCCCATCTTTGGCCTACAGGGCTCTTTGCTCTTGATTCTCAGTATAAATCTGGTTAAAATCCCCCAATAGTAGCCATGCCACTGCCCCAACATTAGACTGTCTTGAAATTTCTTCTGCCAGATTATTTAGCTTTTGACTGGTAATCTTAGGCAAAGTCTCAGGCGAATTCTCAGGACATAAGCAAAATGCAGACAAACTTTCTACCAAACCATAACAGGCATCATGTGGAGTCCAACAGCCAATGTAGTTACTCTTCCCACAGAAACCTCCTGAGCCTGGTCTTACTGCCAGTATTTCTTTTCTTTTCTCTTCTTTCTTTCTTTGTCTTTTTGAGACAGTCTCACTATGCAATTTAGGCTGGCCTTGAACTCATTTTGTAACCTAGTCTGGTCTTGAACTTGCAGCAATCCTCTTGCCTCAGTCTCCCGAGTGCTGGGATTACAGGTGTGCACCACTATATCCAGCCTCACCACCTGCATTTCTATCAGCATTCTGGTCTGAGCTCTGACCAGAATTTCCCATTACGTACAGCCCAAGGTATTCCAGCTCTACTTTTTCAGCTGATGTTTCTGAACCTTTCCTAACTCTTCCCCTTCCCACAAGCTGTTTCCAAAGGTTCTTGAGCTACATGGTCAGGTATAGTAACAACAACAACACCACTCTTGGTACCAAATTCTGTCTTAGTTACTTTTCTTTCATTGCTGAGACAAAATACTTGAGACTCAAAGTTAGAAGGGGAAAGGTTTACTTAGCTCATAGTTTGTAGAGGTTTCAGTCCATAATCACCCGGCTCCAAGGCAGGGTGGCACAGCAGACAAGCATCGCAGAGGAGAAAGAGTTCACGGCAGGCAGAAGGCAGCAGAGCAATGAGGGAGGACCACAGCTCTTTCTCTCCCTTGTATCTTATCCAGGCTACTCAGGGTGGGTGGTACTCACACCCTTAGTCTTAGTGCCCTTGCTCCCAGCATTGTGCCACGAATCAATCCCAGCACCAGACACTCTAGGTCCAGCCACCACTGAAAAAGCCCAACTTATGACTGCACGAGGCTTTGGGGACATCTAGACACAAGCCATAACAGATACCTTGTCATGGGATGTCCCTAGATTTACAACCTGTGGACTGATGGTCTGTTTATGATTGACTGAGGCTGTTTCTGTTTTATTTTCCTTTTATTTCAGGAAATGCCCCCAAGTTAAGTTTTGGGTTGCTTATGTGAGAACTCTGGGTACAGAGGCAACCTCAACCTACTGGGCCTCCATATTTGCCTTTACATTTTTCCTCTGATTCCATAAGATGGTCCAGCTCCTCCTGAACATTCTACCTCCAACCTGGGAAATTGTGGGGGTTCTTTGTCTTTGTTTTTGAGACAGGGTCTCACTATGCAGTTCAGGTAGCCCTTGAGCTCACTTTGTAGCCAAGGCTGGCCTCAAACTCACAGCGATCCTCCTGCCTCAGCCTCCCCAGTGCTGGGATTACAGGCATGTTCCACCTCTGCCCAGCTGAAATTGTGTTTTTAAAAAGTGATAAGTCTCCCACTATTAAGGGAGCTCACCTATGTAAAACATTAGAAAGCCCAACAAGTAGGCTAATGCTTGTTGCACAGTGAGTAGTTAATACATGTTAGTTGATTGATTAAATTAATAATGATCACCTGGGGCCCAGTGTGGTGGTGTGCACCTGTAATCCCAGCATTCGGGAGGCTGAGCCAGGAGGATCCATGAGTTTGAGGCCAGCCTCGGCTATATAAATGAGTTCAAGGCCAGCCTGAACTGCATAGCAAGTTCCTGTCTCAAGAAAACAAGAAATAAGACCAAAAAACCCACCCCAAACCCCCTTATTCTTTCACATCTGCTAGCAGCTTACAATCCTGGGTCCATAAGGGCCAATAACAATGGCCTCACCCTATAACTCCTGTCACATTTGTCAGCCTGCTCTTGGCAGATGCCACCCCACCCTGTATTTCTCAGGCCTTATCTCTAGCAGACAGCCACAACCCCTTTCAGTGAACTTTCTGCCTCACACTCCTGTAAAAGACCTCATAGTCTGTGCAAAAGCCCTAAGTCTGGTGTAAGTGCAGGATGGTCCCTCTCAGGTTTGTTCTAAGTAAACTTGTCCTGACTGGTGAGCTGTTTATTTATCTATTTATTTAATTTATTTATTTAGGTTTTTTTGACACAGGGTCTCACTATGTAGCCCAGGCTGGCCTTGAAATTGTGGTGATCCTCCTGCTTCAACTTCCCAAGTGCTGCAATTACAGGCATCTACTACCAGGTCCAGCATGGTCTACTATCTTTGGTCCTTTTCCCTGTCACTTGGTGGTCTGTATCTGGGGAGGTCAAGGAGACTACTCTGGTTATCACCCACCTGTCCCTTGCCTGGCCACTGAGGTAACCTCACACAGCAGGAGGCAGCCCTGCAGGGACTCACAATCCCTGGTCAGACCTAGTCAGGGGTTTGTACCGACCTGCTAGTTGTCAAGAGATGACTTCCAGTGGCCTCTCCTCGTCCCCTCTCTCTCTCCCTGTTCCTCACGAGCTCCAGTCAGGAGAGGTCAGTGGCCACTTCCTGCTCACTGTCCATGCACACTGGACACTTAATAAAGCCCAAGACTGGTGAGGCCGGCCCCTGCCTCCCTACAGGGACTGGCTTGGAGGAAGGCTCGAGAGCCCCTGAGGGCTCTCCACTGGGACTTCCTAGGGACTGCACTGGGGACACCTACCCAATCTTTCAGGAAACCACTTTCTCTGATATGGCTGGGAAATGCCCACTAGAGAAGTGATTTGGGCCCCTAGTCTTGTCCAGGGGACACTGTGAAACAAGCCAGTGCCTGCCAGCCATCCTCTTACTATTCACCACAGGCTCCCAAATTTCTCTGACTCCAGCTGGTTCTCCCTCAGGCTCTTTTCTTTCTTGTCTAGCATCACATAGCTCCTGTGGGCATTTCACCGGAGACTCTTCTTGGCCTGAAGGGAGGCATTCGCCTCAAACATCTCACATTTTATTTCCTCATGGCTTGGCCTAAAGCCAGTGGTCTAGATTAGGTACATTTGATACACAAACTCTCTGTAGTCTTGATAACTACCTGCAGAGGAGCAGCAAATGGCGAGAGGTCCCCTCTTCTAAACCTTTTCACTCCTTCCTCATGTCCCTCTTTGTCAAGCCTGTGCCACCATCCTGTCCTCCTAGAGGAAAACTCTCCTTCTAGCCCCCTTAGCCTCTGACTCTGACCTGGCAGATGAACATCCACCATCCCGGCATCCTCCCCCCACCCTTGTTGAGCCAGTGCGGTCTCCTGCTGCAGGTGCAGCCAGCAGAAGCTGCTCAACTGCCCCCTACCCGCTCCTGTCCCACCCCATCATCCTCCCACTCAGGGGTAGGGAAGGGATTCTCCCTCAGAGGCTCCAAAAGGAGCTTCCCTGCACACAACTGGGTTCTAGACTCCCAGCTTCCAGAACTGTGACAGAATTTCTGCTCTTTTTTTTTAAGAGTAGGAAATTTTAAGGGAGAGATGGCTCCTGAGAGAGATACAAGGAGATCGGAAAAGTGCATTGCTTCAGACTCCACTTTACAGAGGAGGTTTTATAAAACAAAGTCGCAAGATGGGTACAAAATCAAGAGGTGGGTACAAAATTACCATCAGTCAATAAGATCACAGCTATAGTTGCTTAGGTAATATTCATCCAACTGGAAAGCAAGTCACGTTGCAAGTGTAAATGGGTGACATCATTAACCTTGATTAATATTCTATAGTCTTAGCTTTGTCTTTAGTCTTAGTCTTAGTCTTAGTGGGTAGGAGAGGATGGCCCAACCCTTAAGAAGATAATGGTTCATTTGTATGGGAAATTGCAGAATGTGATACCAATAATCTCAAACTTCCCTTATCCCTTACAGAAGGATATAAATCTGGCCACTGTGATTTTAATCTTCTTCAGATGCATCTCCAGCCACAGTTTTGATGTCTTCTCATCTTCTGCACTAACTCCCTTGAGGGCCCAGTCCTGTCTGACTGCCAATAATATTTCTACCTAACTTAGCTATCTATAATGCTTCCTCCTCTGAAGAGGTACCCTAACTGCTGGAAGGGGGAAGGGGCGAAGACCATTCTGGCTACTTCCAGCTGAAGGATGTCATTGTCATGATCCACAGTCAGAGATACTCCAAGGAGGGTTTCTGTAAATGCCCTCAATAGATGCCAGGTGTTCTTGCCTTAGGTAGGCATAGAGCTTCCGGGACCGGGGATCGAACTCAGGGCCCTAGTGCTCAGCGGCAAGCACTTAGCCCACTGAGCTGTACCTCCAGCCCTGCATAGAGCTTTAAGTCTGGAGGAGACAAGGCCAGTGAAAGAGTTAAGTATTCATGGACCAAATAATAAGATCAACAGGACTTTTATGGATAAAACCAACAAATGTTTCCACCAGGAAGAGCCAGTAATATTATCCTAGAAGCTAAGTTAAGTAGAAATATAGTAAGCAATCAGGCAGTGCTGGGCCCTTAAGGGAGTCAGTGCAGAAGATGAGAATGTATCAAAACTGTAGCTAGAGGGGATCTGAAGATTAAAGTTGCAATGTCTAGATTTAAGTACTTCCTTAAGGAATAAATAAAAGCATGAGATTCTTGATATCACCTTTTTGAGATTTCCCATTATCTCATTAGGGTTGGCTCACCCACGCCCACCCACTAAGACTAAGACTAAAACTACTAAGACTAAGACTAAAGACAAGACTAAAACTATAGTTAGGCATGGTGGTGCACACCTGTAATCCCAGCACTTGGGAGGCTGAGGCAGGAGGATCGTTGTGAGTTCAAGACCAGCCTGGGCTATACAAAGTGAGCTCAAGGCCAGCCTGAACTGCATAGTGAGACCCTGTCTCAAAAAGACAAAACAAACAAAAAAACAAAAAAACAAAAACTATAGATCATTGGCCAAGGTTAATGATGTCACCCATGTTCTTGTTATACTTGCAGTCTTATTGGTTAATCATAATTTTGACCTACATTGTACCCACCTCATGATTTTTCTCTGTAAAACTTCCTTTGAGAAGTGGACTCACTGGCAACCCATTTGGGACCCCTTCTATCCCTCAGGAGCTATTCCTATTTTCCATTGTCTTTTCCATTGCTTTTCTCCAGTAAATTTTTTTCCTACTCTTAACTTCCGTTGTTCTTCAGACTTCATTCTTTGACCTTGGGGAAAATAAACTCAGTGTACCTGACATCTAGTATTTCCCCCTACATCAATAGCCTCCCACAAAGAAGGTAAGGAGAACATTCAGGGAATTTCAGAATCTGGCATGGCGTTAATGTCTTTTGATATCTTGTTGTTTATTATCATGCTGTTTAACATCTTAAGCTGCCATTAACCTATTAGCAGAAGGATCAGGAACACACACATAAAATTCAGATTTTATAATTGCCCAATTTTATAATTGCCCCCTTCTACTGCGGTTAGAATGTCTCATGCCATCTGATTTTGGAGGACCACTTGCCTCATTAATATTACTTCTTTATTCCAGAGATAGAGAGAGAAAGAGAGCGACCAGTTGAGGTGTTGTTTAAGGCCCATTAAATACAGTCAGTCAAGGCCTTGTTGTGTTGCATGACATCCTCTAATCCTAGGGAAGACATAAAGATAGAAGCCAAATGATCAGACCAGTGAAACATACTTCTAGCCCGTCAATGTCATAGATGGGGTAAGTTTCTAGGTTTGTTGATATTTTTGGCACTTCTGCCTTGTAACCATTCAAATCCCAGTGTGCAAGTCCCTATCCATCCAGTGGGTAACCAAGGCCACAAATTGGCTCCACAGGAGTAATGAGTGACACTAGGGGCTTCCCATCTAATTCCTGGATAATTAAACCAATCTGTTACTAACCAGTCTTCATCCTGTAAAGTTATTTTGTGTTTTTACTGCTGGGAGGGGGTGCCAGTGTAATCTTGTAGCTTATCCCAATCATCTCCTTGGAGTGGCGACTTCCACCAAGGAAGCTATGATGTACTTGACAAGGGGAGCAGGCCACATAACCAGCAAGATGTTTGTTATAACAACTCTACATATTCCTGTGCCCATGCTAGGGAGGAAGTGCACTCTTCTTCAAGTGGTAAAGTAATTAGTAAAAGGGCTAAGAGTAATGTCTTAGGTTACTTATCTGAAGACTGCTTTCTTCTTGAATAAGAATTTCAAGCCATCTATGGGTTCTCAGGAGTACTTGGGTGGTTGCTTGCAGCGATAGTCTCTGGTTTCCAGGGCTTGAGTGGGGTGTAGTGTATCCAGGAGTCCAGGCTTGCTACCTTGACAACTGATGGAGTTAACAGGATCACAGGGTATGGTCTCTTCCAGGTTGGTCCTAGGGAAGGAGATGATGAGGGAAGAGACCTTACCAGTACTAAATTTCAGGGGTAGAATATGGGATTTCCCTTCTCTTTAGACTGAGTTCTATTAGCTGTTGATAAGTCTGTTGGAATTTATCCAGTGGAATGACATCTTTTAGTGAGGCATCTGTTTCTCTATCAAAAAGAAAATCATTAGTGAGAAAAGGGTGCCCATAAAGCATTTCAAATGCACTAAGGCCTAGAATTTGAGGTGAATTTCTTACTTTGATAAGAGATAAAGGTAGCAAGTGAGGCCATTATAGGTAGATGCAAAGATGTCTCTTTAGGGTCTCATTCATTTTCTCTACCCTTCCTATGACTGTGGCCTCCATGCACAGTGAAGGTAATAGAGTGCCTGAGTGACACCCTGTGTGACTGTTACCTTGAAAGGAGGTCCATTACCACTCTGTGAACTCTTAGGAAATCCAAATCTGGGGGTGATTTCTGAGACCAAGACTTTTACCACTTCTTGTGCCTTTTCTGTTCTACAAGAAAAAGCCTCAACTCAACTTATGGAAATATCTACCCAGACCAATAAATATTGGTCACTTATTTTCCTTGTTCTTTTGAGACAGGGTCTCACCATGCCGTTCAGGCCAGCCTTGAGCTCACTGTCTTTTAAAGTGAGAAATATATTTCAATCACCTTGTTTAAGTAGAAGAGAGTATATGTTAAATTTAAAGACAACGGCTTCCACAAAAATATGTCAAAAAATTTTTTTGTCTTTTTGAGACAGGGTCTCACTATGCAGTTCAGGCTGGCCTTGAGCTCACTTTGTAGCCTAGACTGGCCTCAAACTCACAAAGATCCTCCTGCCTCAGCCTCCCGAGTGCTGGGATTACAGATGTGCACCACGACGCCTGGCTGTTAATTGGAGACTACAGGTACATAATTCAGATTTTTACAATTGATTTACTGAAGAACCCAGAAGGAATACATTGTAGGATGTCTCCATCTGAGAGTGTATTTTTTGGAAAATTTGAGGGAATATGGATATCAAAACTTTCATTCAAAGTATACAGGTCTCTACTAGGCGAGAAATTTTTCCAGGATTTTCAAAATAGGCTTGAATATACAGGATTTCTCCACAGTGTGACTTTCTCCATGTAGTTGATACAAGCTGCTCATTGAATAATTTCCCCACAATGTTTATATTTATAGTTACAAATCAGTGAAATCTATGCATGAGGTCTCACTATCAAAACATTTTCCACACAATTTACTTACATAGGGTTACTAATCTGTGTGAGTTCATGTTTATGACAATATTTATGTGTAGAGAACCCCTTCCCACACTGCACACAAAAGGTTTCTGCCAAGTGTGAATTCCTTCACATCTTTGACAACATCTGTGTGTAGTGAATCCCTTCCCTCACTGTCTGAACACATAAGGTTTCTCCTCAGCCTGAGCTGTTTCATCTATTTGACAATGATGTTGTGTGGTGAATCCTTTCTCACATTGTTCTCCTCAGTGTGAATTTGTTCATGGATTTTAAGGCTACTTTGTTGGCTGAATGCTGTCCCACACTGATCACATAGATAGGGTTTTTCCCCAGTGTGAATTCTTTCATGTACTTTACAATTATTCATTGTAGTGAATGCTTTCCCACATTTCTCACACACATATGCTTTATCCCAGTGTGATTTCTTTCATGCATTTTACAGTAACTCAGTGAAGTGAATGCTTTTCCACATTGCGTACATGTATGGGCTTTCTCACCTGTGTGGGTTTGTTTATGTAAATGAAATGCAGACCTATGAGCAAATGCTTTTCCATATTGCTCACATATATATGGTTTTTTACTGTTGTGATTTCTTTTATGGATTTTGCTGTACCGCAGTGTAGTGAATCCTTTCCCAGAAAGTTTACATTCATAAGGTTTCTCCCCATTGTGCTTTCTTTCATGATTTTTACCTTTCAGTGTAGCAAATGCTTTCCCACATTGCTTACATATATAGGCATTCTCATCTGTGTGGGTTTGTTTATGTCTATGAAATATAGACTTAGCAGCAAATACTTCTCCACTTTGCTTACATACATAGGTTTTTTTCCCATCTGAATTCTTTCATGGATTTTAATACCACTAGGAGTGCTGGAGCCTTTCACTCTTTTCTTGCATAAGGTCTCTCCACCACGGTGAGTTCTTTCCTAAAGTTCACAGTAGATTTTCTCAAGTTGCTCATGATAGGATTTTTCTCCTGCCTTTGTTCTTGCATGCTTGTGGCCTCAGTACAGTGGAAGGTAAAATGAATTTTTGAGTTCTTCTTTAATTTACTGGTTGTCCCAGGTTGTTCCTATAGCTGGGAACATTCATAAATGTTCCCCACATCACAACTCTGTAGGGCTTCTTTTGGGATGGATTCAGCACAGCCCACTCCTCCATGGTGAAGTTCACAAGTACATCTTCCAAGATCACTACCTCCTGCAAGATGATGGAGTGGTTCACATAGCATCATGTCCCAAACCAATAAATTATGCCATTGCATGGGTGGATGGTCTCCTAGGATCCTTCTAATGCAGCTCACAGCCAGTAGAAATTACAGAAAATTGTCGTCCCATCTGTAGGGGCTTTCAGCAACATACTCAAAGTCTGCAGTGTGGTGCCATCACACAGGAAGTCTTTGAGCTCACTTTCTGGCCCAGACTGGTCTCAAACTTGCAACGATCCTCCTGCCTCAGCCTCTCCAGTGCTGGGATTACAGGCATGTGCCACCATTCCCAGCTCAGTAAATACTGGAGTCCCTTACTCATTAGCATATGAATCAAATTGAGCTGCCAGTCTTCTTCAGGGTATTTACCATGTCTCTGTATACCTAAGGGATGGACTATGGTCTGGTTAAGAGGATTGTTCTTTTGGCAGAGTTTATATGTCTTAACTATCCATTATATTGTCTGAGAAAGTACCCTTCCTATGAATAAGTTTGAGTCCATCTGGTGGGTCTTGTCTTTCTCTAAGTGAAAGGTTGATGTAAAGATTTAATTTTCCACTGACTAGCACCAAGAAGGGACAATTTACCATTATCTGATTGTAACCATCCTGATAGAAGGAAATGACACCTATGGGAGAGAGCCATTCAATTTCTGAGAATATTTGGGTCAAGTATGATCAAGGGACCCTTCCCAGATCAGGGGAGCCTGAAGGAGGGGGAGGGGGATTAAGCAGTTTCTTTTGCAGCTGCATCAGCCAGCTGATTACCTTGAGATACTTCATCAACTCCTTCTTAGTGTCCTCTACTGTGAATTACCACCACTTTGGAGTACATATAGACAGATGATAAAAGTTTTTCTATCTCCTTATGATACTTTATGGGTGATTCACTGGCTCTCAGATAATTTCTTTCTTTCCACATGGCGGCATGTACATGTAATACAGGAAAGCATACTTTGAATCAGTGTAAAAATTGACCTTTTGTCTTTTACTGAGTTGCAAAGCCCTGGTCAGACCTATGAGTTCTGCTAGCTGAGCATTAGTCCCAGGGGCAAGTGGGAAACTCTCAAGTGTCTGATGTAGAATCATGACTGTATATCCCACTTTTGTCCCCCTTTCCATGAAGGAACTGCCAGCACAGAAGAGGGTCAAATCAAAGTCAGGAAAGGGGTGTGTCTAACCAGTCTTCTCTGGCTGCATACATCTGGAGAATTACCTGTTCACAGTCATGTGTTTCAGCTTTAATTTCTTCTTTCTCTGATAGAAAGGTGGCAAGTTTTAAGGAGGAATATGTCTTAATTTGAATGACTTGTCTTTCTATAAGTAAAGCCTGGCATTTAAGAAGTCAGTTGTCTGATAGCCATGGACTCCCTTAGGAAGAAAGAAGTCCTGCCATCGTGAGGGGTCTATACAGTGAGATCTTTGCCTACAGCCAGCTTGGATGCCTCTGGTACCAGGACAGCTATGTCAGGCACATCTCTAAGGCACATAGGCCAGCCCTTTGCTACAATGTCTAATTGGTGACTCAGATACCCTACAGGCTGTTGAGCAGGTCCTTGATCCTGCACAAGCATTCCTAAAATCAAGCCCCACTTTCCCTCAACATTCAGATTGAGATGGTGTCTTGCTGGTAATCTCAGTGCTGAGGCATTTAGAAGCCCTCGCTTAAGCTTGTGGAATGCAGTTTGGGAATCAGGTTCCCAGGTAAAATATGGGTATCTGCCTTTTGGGCTTCCTTTATATGCTGATAGGCAACAAAAGCCTGTAATTCCTAACAATCCCCTTAGCTGTTTTAGGATCTTGGGCTGTGGGAAGGAAAGCATTGGTTTAATTCTCTCTTCCCTAGCCTTTGGGTTCCTTTAGATATGATAAGGACCAACTATTTTACCTTAAGGCTACAGAGTTGTGCTTTAGACCTAGAGACCTTATAACCTCTGTCTGCTAGAAAATTCAGCAGGGCATAGGTGCCTTGGCTAGAGAGCTCCTCTGAGGGGCCACATAACAGTACATCACCTACATATTGCAAAACCATTAAAAATCCACCAAGTTATGAAAAAGTACTTGTCCAAAAAGGTGATGACTGTCTCTGAATCTTGAGAAAGCACAGTCCAAGTAGGTTAAAAGAACCAGTCATGACAATTTCCAAAGGCAAACAGAAACTGGGACTCTACATGTAAAGGGATACAAAAGAAGGCATTTTTTAATTCGAACACAGAAAACCACCCAGCATCTTCCAGGATCTGGGAAAGGAGAGGGTGTGGGTTGGGTACCACCAGGTGAATGGGCACTTCTGTCTCATTCACCAACTCAAGGTCTTCCACCAACCTCCACTCCCTATTGGGTTTTTGAACTCCCCAGATTAGAGTGTGACAAGGGCTACCACACTGCTGGAGTAGATCTCGTGCCCTTGAATTATTGCCTGTAGGCAATAATCCTCTCTTAACTTCAGGCCTTCGAAGATATCATCGCTGGTGAGGAAAAGCAGTAGGCCTTTGAGATGTTCTTGCACCAGGGACAGCCCTTGTTGCTCTTCCTGTTTCATCTGTAGTTACCCGTAATTCAGGATTTATTTTTCTGTCTCCACGAGGGGGAGATAGCCTACCTGACTGGGGTGCTTGTATATCACTGTATTTAAGAAGGATAAGATATCTCTTCCAGGGAGGGGAGCTGGACTTTTAGGTATAATCAGAAAGGAATGGAAGAAGAAGAAGCAGTCCCAGTTAGAGCCTGAGATCTGTGAGAAATAGTGGTACTTCCTCTCCAGTGACTCTTTTCACTGAGGTGTGATGGCTGGAAGGAAGGCTAGTGTTGACAGAAAGGACCAAGGGACCTGGGCCAGTGTCCAGCAACCAGCTGGTTTCTTTTCCCTCTATAGTCATGGTTATCTAGGGCTCCTCCATGAAGATGACAGTCCAGACGGAGGCAGAAGGCAGAGAGTGCCCCTGGGCCCTTCAGTCTTGCTAGACCAGCTGGTGAGATGGGTCAGATGCCTGGGGCCTCCACCTCAGGGGTCACCTACTTCCGGTGGTCAGCTTTGCAGTCAGGGCATGGCCCAAGGGGCCTCTTGTCTTGGTGTTTTTTGTTTTGTTTTGTTTTGTGTTGTGTTGTGGTTTTGAGACAGGGTTTCACTATGCAGTTCAGATTGGATTTGAACTCATTTTGTAGACCAGATTGACCTCAAACTCACAATGAGCCTCCTGCCTCACAATGATCCTCGGCTTCCCCAGTGCTGGGATCACTGGTATAAGCCTCCACACCCAGCCAGTCACAATGGTTCTTATCGCAGTGTCTCGTAAGGATGGTCTGGTTTCCTGCAGCAGTAGGTGGATTTAGTTGTTGAGCTCTTTTTGAACCCCTGAGAACCAGACTTAGGGTATATTCCTTTTAAAAAAAGGCGGTCATTTTTTCTTGGTCTCTGTTTTCTCCTCTCAGACTTCTCCTAGTTCCAATTACAAAATACTGCAGAGGCAATTCTCGCTGAAGTATAAAGTGAGCTATCTGGAGCAAAAGCCACCTTGTGTAGCTTTTTCCTAATATCTGAGGGTGACTGGGTAATCAACTTGTTTTAAAAATAACTGTCCTCCTATCAAGTTAGGATCCAGGGATGGATATTTCATCAATGCCTCTTGTAAATGACCTAAGAAGGCAGAGGGGTTCTCATCTTTCTCCTGATGAATAGTTGACGATTTAAAATAATTGAAAGGCTTAGTCCTTATTCTTCTGTTCTAATCTCCTGTCTGGCTGGTGGGTCAGAAGGGATCTTGTGTAGGGACTGCTTGGGCTCCAGTAGGAACCAGCTACTGCTGGCTTCCCCTGGCTGCATGTATTCTGGCCTAAAATTAACAATATAATGTTCATCTCCAAGTAGGATAGCAGCTTATAATGCTGCTTGTCTCTCATTAGAAGTCAGTGTTTGATTTAAGAGTAACTTCACATCTTTCCAACCTAGACCATAGGTCTGAGTGAGTAAATCCTCTAAAGACCTCAATGTATCTATCGGGGTCACCTAAAAACTTTTAGGTCTTATTTGATCTGTTTGAGGCCACTGAGAGGAAAGGACATGTGGATATGGTTAGGCTGTATTTTTCATTTCCCTCCTTGCATTTACCTTTACCAAGGGACACCATCCTTGAGGAGCTTGCACAAAATCAGCTAAGGATGGATATAGCCTAGTAGAGGCTTCAGTTACAGCTGATTTATGAGTCTTACCCTGAGGATCCAAAGGACCAGTGGGGGGAACCTGAGGCTTGGTGATAGTGGATGAGGCTTTGACCAAGGTTGCCTTGGAAACCTCATCCTCAGGATCTGAATGGCAAGGAGAGGGAGCCTGCCTCAGAGATAGTGGATATATCCAATTGTGCCTGAGGGGCCAGAGGTGCCTGGTTTTCCTGTGCCTTATATTTACATTCTGAACACAAATAAGGATTATCCCTTAATGCAAAAGAAGTCTGAATATAAGACAGTTCTGTCCATTGTTGTAAAATAGTATAATCAATACTTCCATCTTCGTTCTATTCGCCTCTAGGGGGTAAGCTGGCCATGAGCAGGTGCAGGAAGATATTAAACAGCTCTCTCTTGCTTTATTTAAACAGTTCTTTCTCAATATATGAGGGTCAAACAAGTTCCAGAGTACATTCTGAAGGAATAAGAGACTTTGACATTGAGTTCCCCGTCTCCTTCCAGTTATCTTGGAGGGGGCTTCCCACTGATACAGGGGAAATCAGTGTAACTCCCTACCTGCTAGCTGTCTCATACTCCGAGTTTACGTTTCCTAGAATTGAAGAATGAATTCTGAGAGAGGAGGAGGTGAACAGCAGGAAATTTTACTGAGGGAGCCCCAGCCCCTGAGACAGGAGGGGACCGGGAAAGTGGGTTGCCCCTGCAGTCCTAAATGAACAAGCTTATGGTAACTTGTGACAGCTGCCACAGGACAGAGGAATGCAAGGGCAAAGGAGAGACTTCATTGGGAAATCCTGATGACTTAGGTGCCCAAGTCAACAGAGGGTGAAAGGTTTATCTCTGTGGTAAACTGAGTCATCAGTGCCCTTATGTGAGCTCCATTAACCCCCAGCATGTTCATGAATAAATACAGCTGTTTTAAATGAAAATATAATTTTAATTTTTTTACTAATTACTTTATACATTTACTTTCCAATGAAATTTCATCTTATGTTCCTTTCTACGTAGATAACCATAAGAAACCCCTGGGTTCATAAACGAGCTCTTCGGGAAAACGGAATCTCTTGTCTCCCCATTTCACAGGTGAGAAAACTAAGGCACAGACAGAGGTACTTTGCCCATCTCCCAGAGGTTCTAAATGACGCTGTAACTACTGCTCCAGTTTCTACAGAGTTACATTTATTCTTTCTCAACCTCCACCAAATGCCTTCCACAAACGCCTTTTCCCCCATGTGGGTAAGACTCAGAGGCCAAGGGGAACCCCAGTAGCTGGAGACCGACGCCTGGCAGCCAGGACACTGAAGCCACAGAGTTGGGGCATGAGGAGTCGCAGACAGGCATGATGTAAAGGCAGCCAGTGGCCACAAGAGGGAGTGCGCAGGCTCCAGAGCCAGAGGGCTCTTCAAGGGGCGGGATCCGTGAATAGCGCATGCGCTTGAAGAGACGTGGTGGCGCCAGCCTGTGAAGGGCAGGACGGTGGCCGAGAGGGCACCAGAGGAGGACGGTGGCCTGCGAGGTCCGGCATGGAGCACCTGGAGCGCTGCGAGTGGTTCCTCCGGTGGACGCTGGTGCGGGCGGCCGTGCGACGCTACCTGCCGTGGGCGCTGGTGACCTCCATGCTGGCTGGCTCGCTCCTCAAGGAGCTCTCTCCGCTGCCTGAGAGCTACCTCAGCAACAAGCGCAACGTCCTGAATGTGTGAGTGCACCCCTGGTCCTCCTGTCGTGCCTTAGCCTTACGGTGGTCTCGGCAGGGAAGCCGTGATTACCTGCCCGGACGGACGAGACTTTGGAAGGGAAGACCTTCCAACTGTGACAGCAGCATCTGCCGAGTGTCGCGACTCGGAGACGCGGGAGTAGCTAGTGCCGCTAGCGTTTCGTGTTTGTAGATTCAGAGACGGCAGCCCGAGTTTGACGGGGCAGGCAGTGCGGGGCGGGCTGGGTGGTGTCTGCGTACGTAGGAGTGTGTATGGGGTTGGAGGGTGAACCAGCCTCTCCCACCTCCCCTTGGACTGAGAAGCTGCCCCTGCCCTGTTTGGGAGATGTCGCCTCCCTCCTGCCAGCCTGTGTCCGATCCTGTCTGACAGAACCCAGTCGTCGCCTTTTAAAGACCCCACTGCCACCAGCAGCCGCAGCTCCTTTGAGAGACTTTCGTGGGCTTCTGACAGAATCCCCACTGCAAGATATTGGCAGAGGAGCGGAGCCCTTGTCTCTGACCTTTCCCCTGGCTCTCCTTGGACCTTTCTCAGCGGACCGTAGTGCATGGCAGTGGCCCAGCAAAGCAATCCCAGCAGGGCTTCTGGGGCCATGTCAACCCCGCCCACCCACTGCTTTTCTTTTAACTCCTGGGTTGTACATTTATAGCACAAAAACGCTGTCGCAGTATTGAAGGGAAACTGAAGATGAAACTTCTCCCTTGATGTGAGCCCGCTTGAGAAGCAGCATCTCCAGAATCCCCGGAGAGTTAGCCCAACTTGGATTATTTACTTAAACCCCTGGTTTCTGTCCTAGGCAGCTCCATCAAATGCCCAACAAGCCTTGGCTCGGGCGAGTCCCTCATTATCAGTGGCAGTGAGGTCTTTAGTGACAAGCCCTTGGGGTGGTGACTGAGAACTTAGGAAAGAGGCATCCTGTCCTTGGCCCACCCTCTGTCCTCACCCACCCTCCCCTGCTGGGCTAAGAATAGATAATGAGAGTGGCAGTCGCCTCTCTCAAGTCTCTTTCGTGTGTGTGTTTCCTACAGCTGGTCCTCAGGGCAGCCACCTTTCATGAGCACAGGGGAGGCAGCCAAGGGAGTTACTGCTTCGTCTGGCTCGGGAGTCCCTGTTGTTTAGGGGTAGCCATGGGTTCTGGTGTTCTGTTGCAAGGTACTATGCTAATTAATGGGAGGCAGCTAGTGGTGAGTCATTGGATCTGAAACAGATTTTGAAATTCACTTGGTGCCCTCAACTTGACTTAACTGCAAGGAAAACCGATGCCTAGGGAGGTGTACAAACAAGTCAAGTCAGAGTCGGGTTAAAATCCAGGCTCTTCAAGCGAGAAATGAAGCTCCTTATTCAAAGACTTTCCTGCCATGTAGGAAAGAACAGTGATATGGTAGGAAAAGCATGGGTTTGGGGATTGGCCAAAGCACGTTTTATTTTGTGCTTGCTGTGTGTGAGTAGGGTCCTGGGCAAGGAACTCGGTTTTTCTGAGCTTCAAGATTCCAGGCTGAAATGAGACAGTTTATACCGTACCTTCCTTTCCAGGCAATTGAGAGTATCCTGTGGCAAGTGAATGCTGTGACAGTTCCTGGCATCTGGTAGATGCTCAGTTGTTAGTGCGCCCCTCAGCAAATATCACAGTGTTAAAAACAGCAGTGTGGATTTGGACTCCAGCTCCATACTTCACACCTCCATTTTGGCATTATTCCTCTCTGCGCCTCAGTCTCCTTATCTCTACAAGGAGGCGCCTTGTAGTAGCACCTACCTCATAGCATCAAAGACTAATTTCACTTAGTAAGTGAAGTATATCGTAAGGGCTTAAAACAGAATAACCCTTAGGATTTTCTTTTTTGACAGAGTCTCGCAATGTAGTTCAGGCTGGCCTGAGCTGACTATGTAGCTCAGGCTGGCCTCAAACTTGCTGTGATCCTCCTGCCTCAGCCTCCTGAGTGCTGGGATTACAGGCATGCCCCACCATACCAGGCAGGATCTATAGTTTTGACCAAATATTCTCATTTTCTCTCCCTTGGAAATCCAGAGACCCAAATCATAATGTTTTCTTGCCACCATGTCCCCTCCTGATGCTACTTTCCTCTTCTGCCAGGTATTTTGTTAAAGCGGCCTGGGCCTGGACATTCTGTCTCCTTCTGCCTTTCATTGCCCTCACCAACTACCACCTGACAGGCAAGACCAGCCTGGTCCTACGGCGGCTGAGCACCCTCCTTGTGGGCACTGCCATCTGGTACAGCTGCACAGCCCTCTTCTCCAACATCGAGCACTACACTGGCAATTGCTACCATTCGCCCACCCTGGAGCGGGTCAGAAAGGAGTGCCAGAGCAAGCAGCACTGCCACAGGGAAGGAGGCTTCTGGCATGGCTTTGACATCTCGGGTCACTCCTTCCTGCTGACCTTCTGTGCCCTCATGATTGTGGAAGAGATGGCCGTGCTACACGAGGTGAAGATGGACCGGAGCCACGGCCTCCACACTGCCGTTACCAGCCTGGTCGTCGCCCTGGGCTTCTTGACCTTCATTTGGGTGTGGATGTTTCTGTGCACAGCCATTTATTTCCATGATGTGTCCCAGAAGGTGTTTGGCACCTTGTTTGGTTTGCTGGGTTGGTATGGGACATACGGGTTTTGGTATCAGAAACCCTTTTCCCCGGGACTGCCTCCCCAGAGCTGCCATTTGAATTTGAAGCAAGACAGTTATAAGAAATAAGAGAAACAAAAGAGGGGGGTGCAGGAACGCGGCAGAACAATGACTAATGTATTTTCACTTAATTTATTTAGTTAATGGTACAATTATTGATTCCACCTCGAGAGGAAGCTTATTGGGCAGTTTTGGGGAGTGGTGGTGAAGTCTAGGGTACAAGTGCAGCCCGGGGCTCTTCTTGGTATGTGCCCTGTGTCACCAGCGTCACCACTCCTGCCAGACAGTTTTTGTCCCTGATAAGACTTTATTTTTGTCTGGGACACCCCTCTGGTCCCTAAAGGGGGAAGCTAAAGCTCAGTGAAAGGGCAGAATCAGAAAGGCCTCTGTGACATGGCTCAAGGGGAGACCGTAGCCTTAGGGCTCCTCTGTTGCCACCTTCCAGATTCTAGTTGTCTTTTGATTTTAGCGGCTGTTTATGCCGGTGTTTTTGTTTTTGTTTTTAACAGTATTTTCCCCTGGTCAGTTTTGCCATAAACGTTTATTTCTGGCAGGGTCCTGTGTAAAACACCTCAGTGCCTGAAAGACATGATCTCGTTATAGTATTTGTTTCTTCCATGGAATGTTGCATATTACAGCTGGCTGTGATCAGCCACAAAATGACCCATTAAGCTGCAGTGGCTCTTTAACTGAGCACTAGGTGATTTTTACATACTGAACAATGTCCACGATGTCTGTTGTTACACGTTGGGTTTTGGAGCAATAAGGTTACTTTTCTTTCCCCTCTTCTATGTTGAGTGACTGCTTCGTAGTTTTTAATAATGACTGTGGTATTTGTTCTTTGTTGACAAAACTCCTGAAAATAACTCATAAGTCCAGTGTGGCACTTTGGCACACGTAGACTGTTTTGAGGCTTTTGTTTTTAGAACACTAATTTACTTTTTATAAACCAAACTCTTGGCTTGTAGTATTAAATTTCACCTCATGGAGTTATTTCCTGTATTAAGAAGGGAACCAGAAATCAGGCTACTAATTTGGTGAACTTAAGACTGAGTCAGAGTAATTTTACACAATGCCTATTTTGTGCTGGAACTTTCCTGACAACATAATAGTTGTGTAGTCAGAACAGGGTTTCAGGGTCATAGGACAAGTGCATTAGTCCCTATGCTGTGGCCCAAGTCATTTTCACCTTTGGACATGATTATGATGTTTCAGAAGTGAAGTAACATTTCTCCCTCTAATGGCTAGAAGCCAGCCTTGTTGCAAAGATATCTTTTTTAAGTGGTGCCATGACTTTGGCCCCACCTCTTCTTACTTGCACTGCCAATAAAACACTCCATAACCTGGGCCTGTTCCACTGGCCTTGAAATCTGCTGGTCTTTTCTTTCTTCTCTGCAGCACTTCTGAGTTTCTAGCCTTCGCAGTGAGAATGCTGGGGAGGCTTAGAAATCCTGTGCTCTCCATCCCACAAGCTCCACATTCTGTGAGACGTCCCCTCTTCTCCCTGGCTGGCTCCTTAGGCCTTTCAAACCGAGCCCCTTTGCCTTATGGATAATCGCCCTTGACGCTGCTTTGATACCCCTCCCCCAGCCAAGCCGGATCATATCATTAGCTGATAAGCCCTAACTTGACTGGCTTAACTCAGGGCCAGGTTGTTAGGAGGTTGGCAAATCTTCAGGGTAATTTTTAAAATATGAAAATAAAGCTGGGAGTGGTGGCGCTTGCTTCTAATCCCAGCACTTGGGAGGCTGAAGCAGGAGGATTGCTGTCAATTTGAGGCCAGCCTGGGCTACAAAATGAATTCAAGGCCTGCCTGAACTGCATAGTGAGACCCTGTCTCAAAAAGACTATTGCATATTTTAAAATATGTATTTTGTATGCTGTTGAGCTATGGGCCAACTTTATCAAAACATGAGATGTGAGATGTTCTCAAAGGGGAAGAAACACAGGCCATGAGGTGTCACCACAGTGCTATGGCAAGATGTGACAAGTGGACGAGAGAGGACATTTTGCACTCTGGAGCTTCCTTCCACTCCCTAGGGTTGGGAGTGGGGCTGGGGTAGGTGGCAGGGGCTTGTCGAAGGGGTTGAAGCCTCCCCTAATGTTCACGTTCAGCACTAGAGGAGAACAGGCCCACCACAGGTAATCAGAAGTTTATCTGTCACACTTCCGTCTCTAGACACTTTTCTCATGAGGGCTGATCCAGGCTTAACACTACACATAGGAAATGTCAGTAATCTAGCCTTCTAGAATGTTCTGGGGGTTTTTTTTTTTGGTCTTTTTTTGAGACAGGGCCTCGCTATGCAGCTCAGGCTGGCCTTGAGCTCACTTTGTAGCCCAGGCTGGTCTCAAACTCACAATGATCCTCCTGCCTCAGTGCCCTCCCCCCCCAGTGCTGGGGTTATGGGGGTGCACAACTGCACCTGCCTAGTTACCCAGCCTTCTGTATGGGTTAGGCTTCCACCAACTGCTCATTCTCAGCACCATTTATATATTCTTTTTTGGAGTGCTGGGATGGAGCCCAGGGCCTTGTACATGCTGAGCAAGTCCTCTACTTCTGAACTACATCCATCCCCTTTTAGCACCCTGCATTTTCCTTGGAAAAATCATGGCCTAAGGGAGGGTTTGGGCTCAGGCAAACATGGGACATAGCTTCAGATTGTGGTACCACTTGCAGTAGCCATACAACTGCAGGTTACACTTTCTCCTCATCTAGAGAGTGCAGATGGGACCGTCAGGGGCAGGGAGACGATGCATGTCAAGTGCTGAACATATGTACTTAACAGGCGATCATCTCCATGCCTGTGTTTCTTGGCGGCTTTTGGAATGTTCTGGTTTCTCTACAGAAGGCGGAAAGCTAGCATCTTCTGGGGCTCACTCGGAGTCTAGGTCTGTTGTTGGAGTAGTCTCGTGTTCTGAGAAGTGTCTGCTGTCCTCAGGTGCTCAACAAGAGGCCTTGTGAGCGTCCGTGACCACAGAGCTCTGCCCTGCTTGTTTTCCTCTGTGCGGAGGTTCTTTTACTGACGCCTCATTTCCACATGCATCTGTCATTGTCTGGGTACCAGATTGTATTTAGAGAATGGCTCTCGCCACTGTTACATACACACAAATCTTGTGTGTAAACAAGCAAATTAAAATACACTGGAGACAATGATATCCTTCATTTCAGCGTTTTGTGTGTTCCTTTCCAACACCCTAAGGTGGTCCAGGGCCCAGCAAACTAAAAACCATGAAAGTAGGTAATTCTTTCTTGAGTTATTCGTTATACATAGGATATATCGTGGCTGGAGTTTCCCTCCCTCTGTCTGTCTGTCTGTCTGTCTGTCTCTCTCTGTCTCTCTCTGCCTAAGTCCTGATATATACAGAGTCTGCCAAAAAATGTATACATATCTGAAGAAAAGAAAAACTTGTATAAATATTTTGATACTAAATTTATTGAGACATCATGAGATGAATACAAGTTACCTTTAGCCTCTACAGTTACAAGAGGTGCTCAGAGTGGTGGCCATGAGCGTCTAGACATTTATTAGTATGACAGAACGCTGCTTGGGTAACCTTGGTCATGGAGATTGCTGCACATGCATTTTCTTTTCTTTTTATACTGGGACTCGCACTCAGGACCGTGCGTCTACCAGGCAGGCCCATTTGATCATTCAATTTTTCTCCTCCCTCATCTCCATTGCCCTACCACTCAATCAGTCATCTTCCCTGTGATAATAACTGTGCTCCTGGGTTTATCTATATCCTTGGACTCTCACCTTGGGAAGACATATAGCTGCCTCAGACTATACTATATCATCTTCCCTGTGATAATAACTGTGCTCCTGGGTTTATCTATATCCTTGGACTCTCACCTTGGGAAGACATATAGCTGCCTCAGACTATACTATATCATCTTCCCTGTGATAATAACTGTACTCCTGGGTTTATCTATATCCTCGGACTCTCACCCTGGGAAGAGATATAGCTGCCTCAGACTATACTATAACATACGTGGGTGTATACAAACTGCCATGGTTGGAGGTGGGAAAGCACATATGCTCACAGCGGACTGCCCGGCTCCATCTTGTCGTCGTGCTATGAGTGGGGGCAGGTCCAGTCCATGAGGTGCCCTGAGTGGGGCCCTCAGCGGAGCAGCTGTGGGGCCCTCAGTGGAGCAGCCACCGGGCCCACTGCGGAGCAGCAGAGCAGCATCGGGGCCCACTGCAGATCATCTGCGGGGCCCACAGTGGAGCAGCCGTGGGGCCTTCAGCGGAGAAGCCGCGGGGCACGCACCCCCATCGGGGCGCCCTCTGTGACCCTTTTGTCTCTGTCCCGTTGCCTTGATGCCAGAGGCCCTTTCTTCTCCTCCCACCTCCTCCTGATCTCCAGCATTACCGTTCCCCACCCCTTGCAGCTGGGCAATGGGTCTCCGAAGCTGAAGCTGCAAATGCCAAAACGAGGCCGTGGGCCAAGGGTGTGCTTGGAGCGGCAACCTCCTCTCTCCATCTTGTCTCCCTCTGACTGCGCCATGGCAGATCTCCGATCCCCTCCTCCAGAGGAGGTTTTGCCTAGTCTTTTTGAGGGTTTCAGTTCCCATTTCAGATCCTTCTCGTGTTCAGGATATCCACCTCTTTCCTTTCTGTCCTTCACACGTTGCTATATTCCTATGTCTGAGTGGCATTCCTCCGGGAGGTTCTCTCTCTGCTGCCTACCTGGTCACCATGGGTTCATGGGTTCATACAAGGTTCATACGTGCAAGCAGTATGGAGACACTCTTGTTGCTCGTATTAGTAGTTTGGGGTGAGTCCTGAAGCCTGTGGACTTGTCCCATTGCTGTCAGGAACAGGTGGTGATTGCGCAGGCCGCCCAGGCTCAAGGTGCTCACAGAGGGCGTTCAGGGTGGGAGCTGAAGCCCAGTAACTCAGTTCGTGCTTCCTGCTTGATGTTGGAGGGAGAAGGGCGTGGGGCCGTGTGATCCACCTCCATCTGCAGCTCTCTCTTGCTGTTGTGCTCCAGTTCCCGTTTGTTCCTTGGCTGGATCCCTGGGAGTTGCTGTGGCTCTGATGTCGCTGCCCATGCACCCCACCGCTCCCCACTGGCAGCCGCCCATCCAGTGGAGAGAGGCAGGAGGCCACAGCCTGGAGGCAGGCATAGAGCTGGGTGTGGTGGAATGAGTACTGGCTGCTCTGGCTCCATCTTGCCTCCAGGTGCTGATTAGGAAGGTTGCTGCAGGGTGGGGACTCCGCTTCAGTGGCTGTTGCAACCTCTCATCCTCACACTGGATTTGACAACAGTTCCCAACCACCATTGCCTCTTTTCCTGTCTGCGCCCTCTCCTCTCCAGACCTGGACCAGCTCCTGGAACTCCGCTCTCCCCTGGCCGAGTCAGGAGGCTTCCATGAGTGTGGTTCTCCGAAGCTGAAGCTGCGATTGCTGGAACGAGGGCTTGGGCCAAGAATGTGTTTGAAGCAGTGGTTTCCTTTTTCTCCATCTCTTCTTCCTCCGACTGTGCCGCGGCGCCCTCCAATCCTTTCCTCCAGGAGAGGTTCTGCTTGGTCTTTCCTAGGGCCTCAGTTCCCATTTCAGATCCTTCTTGGGTTCAGGGTACACACCTCTCTCCTTTCTGTCTTCATATTGCTATATTCCATTGTCTGGGTGGTAATCCTGTGGGAGGTTCTCTCTCTGCTGCCTACCCTGTTGCCTTCTTCCCGGAAGTGTCCAAAACAAGTTTAAAAGCCATAAACCAAAGGTTGCAATAGGCATCCCAATGTGGAATCACCTGGGACAATAGCCAGGCAAATTAATCAAGACAAAGTTTGATGCAGGAACCAGGATTCCTTGGCTCAGCCTCCTGCTGGAACTCACAGCCTCATGCATATGAATGGGTCATATGGTCAGAAGAGAAATTTCTGGGGTTTCTCGATATGTGAACCCTATTCACTGTGGTACCAAAACCACATCAGTAAAACCCTGATAAGAGATATATAGAGATAACGGCTGGGGATATAGCTCAGTGGCACAAGGTCCTGAGTTCGATTCCCGAACCAAAAAAAGAGATATATAGAGAATATACCAATGCAAAGTTGATAGAATTAAGGTCAATTTGAACGACCATTGAGATGCTTAAGCAGGCTTTGTATGACCCCATTGTGTCTCTTTTGCCTGCTGGCATTATGGAGATGGATATTGTGTCTGATGAGGGAAGGTGTCTCCTACCTCGTATTATAAAACAGCAAATCTAAAAATGTGCTCTCCAGGAAGCGTTCATGGGACGTGCTGAGGGGGACCAGTAAATTGCCTGACCTTTTGCACTGGAGGGTAGACCCTGGAGCACTGGCTGAGACATTCTCAGTGTGGCGGTCCTGTGTGGCGTGCAGGCAGGGCGATCCCAGCAGGAACGACTGATACTGTGGAACAGAGAGGTTTCACTTGAAGGACAGCTACTCAGTTCGGATCCGATGTTCATCGAAATGGTTCCTGAGGTGGTCCCTGGGCCTGGGAAATGAGGGGACATGGGGGCTGCAGCTGTGCAGAGACAAGCCGAGCCAAGGCACACTCCTTCCTTTAGTACCTGCTAGTGGGATAGTTACGATTTCTTCTTAGCGGAGGTAGCAGAAAAGTCACTTTTCAAGTCCTAGTTGAACTGATTTCTAAAATGTGCAGATAGACTCTTCTCCAGATTTAACTTATGAGGAATCTAATTTCACTTTTCTTTGGTAACACACCTGTGCAGTTATTTTCTTCAAGAGCAGAGATTTCTTCATTCTCTTCTCCCCTCTCCTCATTGCAGCGACATCCGGGCTATTTTCCTTTTTAATTTCTACATGTGAGAGAGAACACGCAGTCCTTGTGTTATAGGCAGCTGAGTTAGACAAAAATATTATAGGCAGTCAGACAGCCCAGTTCAGTAGTTTTTAAAATACTCTTTTTTTCTCATATAGCACTGGGAATTGAACCCATGGCCTCAGGCATGCCAGGCAAGCATTCTGCTGCCGAACCACATCCCCAACCCACAATAGTTTTTAATACACTCACATGTGTAACTACCACAGTTTTGTAGACTTCATTACATAAAGATAAAATTCATATCCTTTAGCTGCCATTCACCTACCACCTACATATTCCTCAGCCTTCAGCAACCACAGCTCTACTTTTTGTTTGTATGGATTTCCATATTCTGGACGCATCATATAAATGGAATCAAATAACATGTGGTCTCCTTCACTTAGCATAATGTTCTCAAGGTCCATGCGTATTATGGCATGTATCACTACTTCATTATCTTTGATGACCCCGTGTTCTAGTGTATAGAAATATCCACATTTTGCTTACCTGTTTATTCTCTGATGGGCGTTGGGGTTCTTTCCGTCTTTTGGCTATGCTATGAACAATGCTACTATGTCTGTGTGTAATTTTCTGTACACACATAAATTTTCATGTCTTTTCGGTGGCTACCTTGCTTAGGAATTGTGGAGTCACACCGTGACTCTGTTTAATTATTTGAGGAGCTGCCAAACTGTCTTCCAAAGTGCCTGTACCATTTTGTGTTCCCACCAGCAGCATTGATTTCTCCATATCCTTACCTACATTTGTTATCTGACTTTTATTAGATTCTAGCTATTCTAGTGATTATAAAGTGGTCTCTTATGATTCTGATTTGCTGTTCCTTACTGGCTAATGATGTAGAGAATCTTTTCAGATGTTTATTGGCCATTTAATATCTGTGGAGAAGTATCTATGTAGATCCTTTACCTATTTAAAATATTGTCATTTGTCTATTATTGAATTGTGGGAGTTCTTTATGTGTCCTAGATATAAGAGCCTTAACAGATATACAGTTGCCATTGCTTTCTTCTATTCTGTGGGTTCCTTTTTACTTTCTATGATGCCCTTTGAAGCACAAGTTTTAAAATTTGATTAAGTCCAATTTAGCTATTGTTTTCCTTTTATTTACACTTTTAGCTTTATGTGTAAGAGTCCTTTGATAAATCCAAAGACAGAGATTTGGCTGCATATTTCCTTCTAAGAATTTTATAGTTCTTGTTCTTACATTTAGGTCCTTGTTCTTTCAGTAAATTTTTCTACCTGTTTTTAGGTAAGAGTTTACAATAGTTTTGGATTTCTTTTCTTTTCTTTGGTACGAGGAATTGAACTCAGGACCTTGCGCTTGCCAGGCAGGCACTGTGCCGCTGAGCTATATCCCCAGTAGTTTGGATCTTGTACATCTCCAAGAGGCCCAAATGTTGAATGCTTTCTTGCCAGCCTTGGTGCTATTGAGCAGGGGTGGGGCATGTGGGAGGTGGAGGCTCATGAGAGAAAGTTAAGTCATTTATTTTTGAGCTGGGGTCTTGCTATGTAGTTCAGGCTGGGCTTGAACTCACTACATAGCCCAGGCTGGCCTCAAACTTGTGGTTATCATCCTGCCTCAGTCTCTCTAGTTCTAGAATTACAGGCCTGCACCACCATACCTGGCTCCAATTTTTAAAAAAAATTTTCATGCTGAGTTAGTATCTTGCTGAATTGCTCAGGTTAGCCTCAAATTTGTGATCCTCCTGCCTCAACCTTCCTAGGCATATACCACTGTGCTCAGCTTTTCCTGTCATTTAAAAAAGTCATCTAGATTCACGAATGGCAGACTGAATGGACTGTCAGTGGATTGGACTAGGTTCTGCCTCTGCTTTTTCTGCTGTTCTGTGATCTTTTTCTTCCAATCAGATTTTATTGGTACATTTTAGGGATGTATAATAATCACATTCATCATATTGTTCTTCTGTGGTTTTGCACTAGTCATCTAACATTTCTGGGTCTCAGTCTCATCCGATATACAATCTGGGCAGACTGGAGAGTCTCACCAACCTTCTAATCTGCACTTTTATTCCCTGTTCTGCTTGATGAAAAGTTCTTTCTAAGTTGGTTATGGGAACAACATGAAAAGAAACTCCCACCCAGGGCTGAGGTGGCAGCTGGCTTCTCAGTGAGTGATGTGTGAGCTTATCACTGCCACCCCCTTTTTCTCTGCATGGACACTAATGTAGTTCTGACCTGATTATATGAATGTCTGTGCACTTATTAGAAATAAGGCATGAATTTAATTTCTAGCAGGGGGAGTTGAAGGGTTTTTTTTTTTTTGGTACCAGGAATTGAACTCAGGACCTTGCACTTGCCAGGCAGGTGTTTGTGCCACTGAGCTATATCCCCAGCCCAGGGGTCTTTTAAAAAAATCTCTGAAATAGAAATATTTTAATAGGTATCAAGATGATAAGTTCTAGCTGGGCAAATTGGCATACACCTGTAATCCCAGCCATTGGGAGGCTGAGGCAAGAGGATCACTTGAATCTTCTGATCCATAGTCAGACGCATTATCCAGACGTGCTACTGGCCTGCGCCCAAGAGGATCACTTGAACCCAGGAATTTAAGACCACCCAGACAAGACTGAGATACCTACCCCATCTCAAAAGAAGAAAAAAAGAAAAGTAAAAAGGTAGTTTCTGTTAAGAGAATCCCATCATTCAGACACCATTAGAAATTTCCCCAGTGACCTCTCATAGCGGGCCAGGCTCTTTAAGTTGAACATCCAGCACAGTAAACAGGGGCTGTCCTCCCTTAGGGCAGGGGTGGCAGGTTGGTACCACCTGCTTACATGGTGACCTGCCAGTATCCAGACTTCCAACATGCAGACCCAGCAGTTTCAGTGTAGGGTTTGCATGTAGAAACACTTTCAGAAAGATTTTATTACCATTGTCTGCAAAATCAAATATTGCCAAGAACCCACATGCCAGTCAGTCATAGAAATTGTAGTAACTATGTTAGTAACTGAGTGATATTATATCTAGCATGGCATCCAGAGGTGGGCACATGCTGCATATCCTCACCCAGGTCAGACTCCACCCATTCCTGGAGTGTAAGGCAGAGTTCCTAGTGCCGCACCTTAGTCCACAGTCACTAGCACAGTAGTTGAGGAATACTCAGTGTGCCAGTCTCTGTGCTAGGCACAGTGGGCACAGCATTAATTCAGAGACGTGAACATACCTCAGTGGGTACAGACAATAAGCAAGCAGCTCCAAACTGTGTCAAAAGCAGGGTCCCCCTACCTACCCCAAGCGTCACAGCTCAGGCAGAGAGAAGTTAATAAAGCACTTAAGCCAAGGAGTGAAAAGATGAACACACTGGCTGGATTCAAATCTTGGCTCTGCCCTACACACTGGCTTTGTGCCCTTGAGTAAATTCCTTAGCCTCTCTGTGCCTCAGTTTTCACATCTGTAAAATAGGAAATAGAACCTACTTAACAGAGTTGTGAGGATTAAATGAATTAATACTTGCAGAGTGCTTAGAACGAGGCCTAGTATATGGGAGGCATGATATAAATGTCCATCAAGTACACAGAAAGTCCGAATGTGCCTCTATTCCTGTAATTTACCAGGAAAAACCCCACAAAACCGTATCTATGTTTTCAATTTAGATTGATAGGTAAAGTGCACAATGAACAGAGAAAGCCATGTGCCCAAGCTGTAGCACAGGTCTGGAGTCTTCTGGACCCTGGAAGTGCCCTGCCCCTGAGCCTCCTCTCCAGCCTGCAGCCTTAAGGGCGAGCAGAGCTGATACGATGCTCTTCCAAGTCTGTGCCTCACATTGCTCCCCCATTCTGCTTTCCCTATTGTATCACATCAAACTCGGCCTTCCCATGATGAGGCGGTGTGCAGCGTTTGCTTGGCTTTGCTTTGCTTGTGAGAGGAGTGCTGGGTGCAGAATCCAGGGCCTCATCCCCACTAGGCAAGTGCTCTGCTGCGAGGTACGCCTCCCCCCCCCCCTTTGGATCGTGCTGATGAAGATAAGGCATTGGAAATTGGAGCCACAGGGCAGACTCTACGCCAGTCCGTCCCGCTCACTGTTAATGGGAGATGACTGAACCTTTATTCTCCCAGGTCTCTGGGGTATCTTTTTGTTAAAACAGCTCAGCATTCATCCTAGCAATTCTATATTCTTTTTTTTTTTTTCATTAGATAGTCCAGCCTGTCCTTAAACTATGTAGCACAGGCTGTCCTCAAAGTCACAGCAATCCTCCTGCCTCAACAATTCTATATTCTTTACCTCCTGTATCCCACCTACTTTCTTTCCACTTCTCCAGGCCTGGGTTCCTTGCTGTCTCCATGCAGATAGCCTTGGAAAAACTGCAGCGTATTGGACATTTGGTGGAGATGCAGCTCAGTTGTGCAGTGATCCTTCTGCAGGTTCCAAGGAGACAACAAGCTCTTCTAACAGCTGAAAACCTTCCCTGCCTTGAACTGAAACAGTTTCTCTGGCTTTGCCAAGGGTCTGAGTCTCAGCAGGACCCAGCAAACCTCCCTCTCTTCCTGCTAATCAACCAGCCTTTCTCCCAACAAGCTGGGGGAAGCTTTCACTTATCACTCTGGCCACATCTGCTTCCAGTCCTGCCGCTAGAGTTCTCTTTCTCTCGTTTTTGATACTGAGTCTCGTTATGTCATTCAGGCTGGTCTTGAACTCACTTTATAGCCCAGACTGGCCTCAAACTCATGGTAAACCTGCATCAGCCTCCAAAGTACTAGGATTACAGGCATGTGCCTTAGAGTCTTCTTGACTTGTAAGCAATATTGCTGTCTCCTTCAGCACTAAGGCTGGAGGCTTCCTGGGGTTGGGGATTAGGTCCAATTTAGAGTCTGCCACAGGGTAGGTTCTCAGGAGTTTGTGCACGGATTCTTCTCATCTGCCTGCTGCCAAAGATCCTACTCTCCTGCCCTTACACTTGTTCCAGCAGATAGAAGAGACTGACATGTATCATCCTTCCTAGCTCAAATCTTTGGATTCCCAAAACAGTCACCTCTGCCTTCTCTCTGGAAATGAAATGGTTAAAAGATCCTTTGGAAGCTTGGGGATATACCTCAGTGCCACAGGTGCCTGCCTAGCAAGCACCAGGTTCTGAGTTTGATTCCCGGTACCTCCCCCGCAAAAAATCCTTCAGAGATTCAAAACATTCCCTCCAAGTAAAAGAAGTTGCTGCACTACTGCTCAAAGAAAAAAGACAAAATTGGTGGCCTTCTTTGGATTTGGGAAGCAACATATATACATTTGTGTGTGCTGTTCCAAACAGTTTACTGAATAACCCCTAGGGCTCCCTGGTTTGAATGGGTCTCAGAGCATTTTAGGCCACCATGTAAGATACTTTGCCAATTGAACCATATGACCCAGTAGATTCGGTGGTATTCACATTGTCTGTGAGATGGCCATGCACTCCAGAGCCTCAATGCTCTGCACTAGTACACAGAACGAAGTCATGTCATCTGCAAATAATAATTACCCTTTTGAGAAATAGCATCGGACTTGCTAGTGGGTCCTGATAGAGGCTGAACACCTGGCTGTGAGACATCAAGTGATTGTGCAATCTGAGCTCTCCATCATGAACTGAATGTCCTCTGATTTATCAAGCCATTCAGCTAGTTATGCATATACAGTAGTATTTTATCAAGTGAAGGTGACATGTGCAGACAATGGCATCTCTTCTGCCATATTGGTGCCTCTTCCTAATCAGCACCTAAGGTCTTCTGATGGTGAAGTCACTTAATCAGTCGATGCAGAAAGAAGAAATGTGGAGTCTGGAAGACTCCGCAAGGTCAATTCCTTTAGTGACCAGAGTTCTTGGCAGTACATCTTGCTGTTCACTTAATCGAGAGAAAGAAGTCCAGAATATGAGCCCATCCATATGCATAGAATGGATGGTTTGGCTGCATGATCAGGAACACAGAAAGAACAAGACTAGGGGATTAGTAACAGTGAAGTCTATAGGGCAACCTATGTGAATGCACCTCTATCAAGGGGCACCGAATGGGAGAGCAATTGTGTACTATGTTAATGTTCCTCAAAAAGCACTTACTGTAGAGACCAGGGGCCGGTAAACCAACAGACAAGATGCCATTTTCTGTGGCTGTCAGTCATTCTTTTGCCCTAGCTACCTACTGCTTGTCTAATAGGTTCATATCCAGTCTTACCATGGTAATTGATCTACAGTTATAATGTTATGTATAGCTATAAGATATAGTTATAGCCAATTTAGCTAATTTAGTTGAGCAGCCAACTCCCCTAGAGTTCCATATATGACACCATTCACCATAAACAGTAGTCATTTAAATGGCAGATTGGCCACACTGAGCCCCTTCATTATGGAAGGAGAGATGTGTACTCACTAATTCTCTCTGTGGATTTGCCTCCTCTGACCACTTCGTGCATGCACTTATGAATACCTTGGTTCCAGTCTTCGTGTTCTACAGGATATTATACTGAACAAAGGGTTGATGTCACAACAAAAGAGATGAAGCAGTGTGACTATACCTATGGAATTTTCTGGTCTTGTCATACACCCTTATCTAGAAGCAGCTAGACTTGCCAGGACAGTGAAATGGGCTACTTAAGGATTTCTTACAGTGCTTTGAGCCAACCAGTTATTTCTCTCATGACCAGAAAGCATGGGTCCAGCAGTGCTGAGTTGGGAGGGGGTACAATTACTCTACTACATGTAGTAATTCATCTGTACAACTGTTGCTGCCCAACCCTGAAACTTTGAACTCTGAGATTATAGTTACTAAGACAAATGGCTCTATCAAGGAATACATCAGTGGTTCCAGTGAATTTGAAGTTTAGACTGCTGCTTGGCCATTTTGACCTGATTATATCATTGAAACTACAGGCAAAGAAGTAGGTGACTCTACTGGCTGGGGGAATGGATCCAGATTACCAAGGGGACAAGGTTGCTCCTATAAAATGGGTATCATGAAAGACTATGTATGGAAATAGGAGTCTCTGGAGTACCCCATTATGTTTTCACATCTCGTAGTAAAAAATCAGTAGAAAATCACAGCAACCCAAGGACCACCTATATCGAAGTCATTTACCAGTTAAACAACACCAGCACGGTGAGGTATCATCTGAGACAAAAACAATGTAGTAAAACCAATGGAAAAAAGAGATTAGGAATCCCAACAGCGGCCTGGAGACCGATTTCAGAGAGAGGAAGATAGCAGCCAAGAGGGTTTCTTCTTCGTGGTTGTGCGTGAGCACGCTGAATAGACGGCATGCTGGTGATGGCTAAGGGTAAACTTAATCTGTATATTACAGTTGTTGAGGTGCAACTAATCTCTGCAACTGAGGAGCAATGAGAAGAGAATCCCACCTCCTGCAGAGTGAGGTAGCTGACTCGTGGGGCTTTGCGAGTCCCATTCCTGGAGAGCAAGTGGGCGTGTCCTCTCTTCCCAAGGGCCGTGTGTCCCCTTAGGACAAGTGCTCTTGATTATGAGTGGGAAGAGTCTGCACAGATGTTTGGGTGGCCTAATGGGTGGACAGCCCCAGAATGTGGTCTCCAAGTTCTACCCTTGTCCTGTTTAGGCCCTGGTTATTTCTTACTTTTTACTTGGATGAAAACATGTATACATTTTTACACTTTTTTCAAAAACTATGCTTTATATTCCACAAATTACATTCCTGGATTAATACTCTCTGGGCATTTTAACGTTTTTCCTACTTGGAAATTCAGGAAAAGGGCATGTGCCTTGGCTACCCCTTGAAGGTCAAGGTAAGCAAATGGTCGTGAACATACTCTGTAAACTGGGAAACACTGTGCCCAAGTGCGGTGGGTCTGTGTCCAGTTCAGAGCTTTGGAACATCTACCCAGAAGCTGGCCAGCACCTGGCAACCTGGATTCTACTTTTGCTTGCTCTTGTGAAGCCCCATTTCTCAAACCTTGTGTCCCTAGCCCTCTGGCCCCAACTTTGGAAATGAGAGCTGGGTGGACAACACAGCTTTAGAAATGAAAAGCAGTTGCTCCTCCTGGATGCTTTATTGGGGGCTTTCATTGGTTTCTAAGCATGAGCGGCAGTGACACCCAGACCCTTTCCCAACATGCAAAAGGCACAGGAAACTGAGACCTGACCAAGGGGCATCATGGCTGCAGAGACCCCTGTGCGTACAGCACGAGGGAGCCCCTCAAATAATGGGGCAGGTGGGCATTAAAGGAGGTGAGGAGGGTCCCACCCCTGCACTTGAGCTGGGACTGACCTTCTCAGAGAAGGTCAACATGGCTTTTGCTGAAAGTCCCACCTCACAGGGTGGGAAAACTCAACTCAAGATAGGAAGTGGATGGTGGATGCCGCTGTCAGGGGTTCCTGCTGAAGAGCCAAACCCAGCACAGCAGCCCGATCAGGAGCGGAGGGAGAGGTGCGCTCATGGTGTCGTCCCCAGCCATGGCCAGGCTTAGGGTTATCACTGCCTTGGCTCGAGCCAGTACCATCTCAGTTTATGACCAGAAGAAGAACGAAGCCCCTTCTTATCTTCAGGGGCCTCTGGCTCTTCAAGCCCCAGCTGGAGGTGCCAGTTAGAAGAGTCGAGTCTTGGTGTTGGCTTTGTCCTATGGAAAAGGTCCCTGGCAAGAGGGAAGGGGAGGCGAAGGGTCAGGCCCTCTGAGCTCCAGCACCTCCCAGAAGCTGGGCATTGGTGGGTGGAACATCCTGGGACTCACCTCAGATCCTAACCAGTCCTCACAGTTCCATCTTGAGACCTTGAATGCAAAAGAAAGGCATTCGTATTTTGTTTGTTTCACTCGCTGTCTCACGCTTTCTCTAGTAGAGCCGTGGCCTCAAGTCATAGCACTGACGACGTCTACTTCTAAACTATGGAATGTTTTCACACTGACAATAGAATTACTCAGAACAAGGGGGGGAAGTGCCATCCACTGTTCATGGGACAGTGAGTTACTGAGAGGTCACCGGGAATCACACAGCACAGAGACACCGACAGTCCACAAGTAGGCCCTGGGCCTGGCTCTAGATGTATTTTTTCTTGAGGTACCAGTAGGCAAAATAGCCCATCCCACCCAGGGAGCCCATGAGGAAAGACGCCCCAAAGAATGACGGGGGTTTCCGTTTGACCAGCCGGAATGCATTGGGGATGACCGCTGACAGCAGGGTGGTGTGGATGTCCCCGAGGACTTTCCGGAAGGCAAAGCGTCTCTGCACCCTCTCAAAGAAGGACTGCAGGTTGGGCCGGCTGCCATCTTCCCAGTATTTCTTGGACAGTCCCAGGAACTTGAGGCGGTGTAGGGTGGCCCCCAGGAGGACGTCCGCCAGGGTGAAGGCACAGCCACAGAGCCACAGCTCACATTTCTTCCCTGCAGAGGGAGAAGGAGAGAGAGAGAGAGGAGATGCCACACACTTACTTTTCTCTCATCAGCCTTGAAGTTTGCTCTGCCTACCAGTGTCCCTGAGGGTCATTCATCCCTGTCCCACTTTACCCCTCTACCATTTATCCCTGTACCACTTTTTGCCATATCCTTGTATGTACTCACTCTATTCTTATCTTCTTTCTTTTCTTTTTTTTTTTTTTTTTTGTCTTTTTGAGACAGGGTCTCACTATGCAGTTCAGGCGGCCTTGAGCTCACTTTGTAGCCCAAGCTCGCCTTGAACTCGCAACAATTCTCCTGCCTCAGCTTCCTGAGTGCTGGGATTACAGGCACGCACCACCACACCCGGCTCTTATTTTCTTTAAACCATGTGCTTCCCTCACCCCCCTTGGTGCTGGGGTTGGAACCCACGGTCTCTCTTGTGCTAGGCAAGTGCTCTGCCTCTGAGCCACATCCCCAGCCCTCTGACTTTTAAAGTGCAGATATGTGTCTTTACTTCAGCCCCACATAACCAGCTGCCCCTTTGGCAGGTCTACTTGGGTGTCTCCTCTGAGTGTTAGATTGTCCAAAACATGAATTTGGGATTTCACCCCTAAGCCCACCCATGCTCATCCCTGTCTCAAAAGTGGTACCCCTACCCTAATATTGCTCAGGCCAAAAGCCTTAGTGCCACTATGAATTCTCTCTTTTTCTGTCTTAGTTACTTTTCTTTTGTTGCTGAGACAAAATATCTGACCCACAAAGTTAAAAGAGGAAAGGTCTATTTAGCTCACAGTTGGTAGAGGTTTTAGTCTATAATCAGCTGAGAAGAAAAGTCTATAATCAGCTGGCTTGGAGGCAGAGTGGCACATGGCAGAGGGGCATTGCAGAGGAGTTCATGGTGCCCGCAAAGGAAGGACCTTACCCGTGTCTTTCTGCTACTTTTATACTCTACCTAGGCCACCAGGGATTAGGCTAGTACCAAACCAATCAGTGGAGTGATTTAATGATCACATATCTTTAATCTCAACATTGCACCAGCAATCATCACATGCTCTAGATCCAGCCACATCTGAAAAATTCTACCTATGACCACACGAGGCTTTGGGGGGACATCTAACACAAGCCATACATTCTGCCCCTGGCCTCCCCCAAAGACTCATGTACACCTTTTTATGCAGAAAGCATTTAGTCTGTCTCTAAGAGTTGCCAAAGTCTTATCAGTTTTAGTCCCCTTGGAGATGTAAGGCAAACTCTTAGCTGCAAGGCCCTGTACAAGTGAAGAGAAAGTTAAACACTTTCAACATATCATGGCACAAAATAAACATTATCATTCTAAAAGGTGCAAATAGGGGGCTATGAAGGAGTGCGGCCAAAGAAAGTCTAAAATCTAACAGGGGGAACATTAAGTCCTATACTTCTGTGTGTAGCATCGGAGGTAATCTGTGGGAAGAAGTGAACTCTGCAGGACTTGGGTGGCTCTGCCCCTATGGCACTGCTGAGTTGTACCTCCCGTGGCTTTTCTCTGGGGCCAGTTCTCTCTTTGTAGTTATTTTTAGATGATCTGTGTTTCTGGATTTTCTAAACTTTTGGGATCTCCATTGCACCTTTGGCTTTATATTCATGGCTTTACACACTGCCCTCTCAGGGGCACATGCTCAGGACTTTATCTGAAATCTAGGTGGAACCCTTTTTGACTCCACAAGTCTTGGATTTTGCACGCACCTAAAACCTGCACCACGTGGATGATGCCAAGGTCTGTCAGTAGCTGGAGCAGTAGCCAGGATTCCTTCTCTCTTGGCTGTAGGCATCAAGTGCCTATGAACTAAATCTCAAGGAATAACTTCCCTAGGTCACTGCCATTCTGTAACATGGTGTTCTGGGGCTGTCTTTTCAAAGCAAAGTTTTCACTTCTGTAATTTTGAGCCTGTAAAGGGTGGAGTACTTTTGCTTTTTAGTCCTTTTGCCCTCAGGCCATCTTTTTTATTTTCCTACTTCTTTTCAGGATTTAAGATCTCCTCTGTTCTATCTTTGTAGTTGTAACTTTACTGGAGTTTCCTTTCTGGCCAAACTCAAAACATTTTATATCGTTCTACTAGGCTCTTTGTTCTTGATTTTCAATATAAATCTGGCTAAAAGCCCCTAACAGCAGCCGTGCCAATGGCCTCAATATTAGACTGCCTTGAAATTTTTTCTGCAAGATTAATTAGTCTGCTGCCCTTAAGATGTAGACAAATTTTCTGCCAAGGCTATAACACATATCATCTGGAGTCCAACAGCCAGTGCAGTCCTTCTGAGCAGAAACTTCCTGAGCCTGGTCTTTACTGGTAGGATTTTTATGAGCCTTTTAAGATCTGAGCCCTGACTACAATCTCCCATACAATACAGCCTAAGGTGTTCTAGCTCCAATTTTTAGTTGGCATCTCCAAACCTTTCCTAACTCCTGTTCCCACAAGGCTCTTGAGCCACATGGCCTGGTAATGTCACAACAATGACCCCACTTCTGGCACCAAAATCTGTTTTAGTTACTATTCTCTTGTTGTTGAGACGAAATGTCTAACACCCAGAGTTAAAGTGGGAAAGGCTTATTTAGCTCACAGTTTGTAGTGATTTTAGGCTAATCAGCTGGATGAAAGGCAGCGTGAGTGGCACATGGCAGAGAGGCATTGAAGAGGAGAAGAGTTCATGGCCTCCACAGGTAGCAAAAGCAACAAGGGAGGGACCTCAACAGCGTGTTTCTGCCCTTTTATACTTTATCTAGGCTACCTGGGTTTAGGGGGGTGCCAAATCCGTCAGTGGAGTGATTTAGTAATTACGGCCTTAATCCCAGCATTGCACCATGAATCAAACACACACTCTAGATCTAGCCATGTCTAAAAATGCTCCACCTATGACCCCATGAGGTTTGGGTAGGAGGGACATCTAAACACAAGCCCTAACACTTTCCTTCACCACAATCTGCCTGCAATTTCCATCAGTTTTATCTTCGAGATGCATCCACAATTTGATGTCACTTCCACTTTTACCATTCTAGTAAAAATAACCATTATTTCCTACTCAAATTATCACAAAGTCCCTTACAAGGTCTTCATGCCTTGGCCCCTTGCCTTTGGAATCTATTCTTAACACAGAGTCAGAGAGATCCTATTAAGGCTTGAGTCAAGGGCTGAGAATGTAGTTCACTGGTAGAGTACTTGACTAGCAAGTGCAAGGCTATGGGTTTGATCTCCAGCACCACAAAATGATAAAAACGCCAACAAAACAAACATCCGTCTAACTATGTCCTGTTATGGTCAGAATAGGAGCTGAGCCCCTTCAAGCCCTACAAGGCTCTGTGTAGGTGGTCCCCAGGTACTTTCCAGGCCTCTGATTTTCTCTGTTCTCCTGCCACTGGTCTCCTTGTAGGTCCTCATGCCAGACACATTTCTACCTCAAGGCTTTTGTATTTGGTATTTTGTTTGTTTGGAAGAGCCAAAAGTCTCATTCCTCCACCTCTCCAGGTCTTTGTTCAAATGTCATCTTTTCAGGTGGCTTCATGGAAAGCCCCAGCCCCAGTAGTCCCTCTCCTTCCCCTGCTTTGTTGTCCTCCTTAGAACTTAACACCAGTACTGTACCATATTTCTTACATACTCATTTCATTTATTATCTGTTGTCCTCTCCTACAATGAGAACAAGGATTTGGGTCTGTCTTGTGTATGCCCTGCCCCTAGAACAGTTCCTGGCACACAGTAGGTGCTTGAAAAAATCTGTACTGAATAATTTGAATGGACAGTGTCATTTCCCATAAATAAAAGTAGGCATGACAGAAACAAATATTATTAAATTTCACCTGGACACTATTGCCCAAGACTTGTTCTGGTTTTGTTTTTTTCTCTTTAAACAGGGTCCCACTGTGTGGTCCAGGTTGACCTTGAACTCACTATGTAGTCCAGGCTGGCCTTGAACTAATATCAGTTTTCCTGCCTCAGCCTCCTGACTGCTGGGATTACAGGCATGCACCACCACACCCAGCCTATTCTGCTTTTAAGAAAGGATGCAAAATGAAATTGAAGAAGTAATTTTTTTAAAAACCTACCTAAGAAAAGGTACCTAAGAAAAGCCCAGGACCTGACAGATTCACCACTGTATTCTATAAAAACTTCAAGGAAGGTCTAATGCCAATACTCATCAAACTCTTTACTGAAATTGAAAGGGAAGGACAACTTTGAAATTATTCCTGAAAGCTGGCATTACCATGGTTCCAAAACCAGACAAGGACCCAACCAGAAAAAAGAAAAGAAAACAATAAGCCAATCTCTTTAATGCACATAAACACAAAAATACTGGCAAACAGTGCAAGAAATCATGAAAAAGATCATACATAATGATCAACTAGACTTCATCCCAGGGATGCAAGGATGATTCAACATGTGCAAATCAATAAATGTAATATACTACACACACAGAAGTGAGGATAAAAATCACACAATCATCTCAACAGATGCAGAAAAAGCCTTCAACAAATCCAACATCTATTCATGATAAAATCCCTAAAGAAAATAGATGTAGAAGGACCTTATCTCTATCTGATAAAAGCTACTTATGATAAGCCCACCACCAGCATCATATGAAACAGGGAAAAATTGAAGGCTTTTCCTTGAAAATCAGGCACAAGACAAGGATTTCCACTCTCACCACTCCTGCTCAACATAGTACTCAAAAGATTAGCTGCAGCAATTAGGCAACTGGAAAAAATGAAAGGGGTTTGTGTAGGCATGGAAGAAGTCAAGCTATCGTTTGGAGATGACATGATCCTTTACATAGAAAATCCAAAATTTCCACCAAAAGATGCCTGGAACTAAGAAATTCACCAAAGTTGCAGGATACAAAATCAACACACAAAAATCAGTAGATTTCCTGTATGCTAATAATGAGCCCACTGAGAAAAATTAAGAAAATAATATTATTCACAGTAGCTTCAAGAAAAATTAAGTACTTAGGAATTAATTTAATGAAGGAAGTGAAAGATCTCTATAATGAAGACTACAGTACACTAAAAACAATCAAAGAGGACATCAGAAAATGGAAAGATACCTCTGAATAGGAAGATATTCAGGGGCTGGGGATATAGCTCAGTGGAATAAGTGCCTGCCTAGCAAGCGCAGGGTCCTGAGTTTGATCCCCAGTACTGCCAAAAAAAAAAAAAAAAAGGAAGATATTCAGGAATATTGGATAGGGAGAAGCACACATACATATGACCACACTGTTTATATATATGTATGTATGTATATATATTTATATTTATACTTAAACCAGTCAAAATACCAAAACCATTCCTCACAGAAGTAGAACAAATTATCCTAAAACTCACATCAAACCAGAAGACACCTAGAATAGCAAAAGCAATCTCTGGCAACAAAAACAAAGCAGGGGGCATTACAATCCCAATTTCAAGTTATATTACAAAGCTACATGATAAAAGTAGTATGGCACTGGAAGAAAAACAGACATGTAGATTAGAATAGAGGATACAGAAATTCCTCTGTATCTGGAACAGAATAGAGGATACAGAAACAGGGCCAATGCTGGGCATGGTGGTGCATGTCTATACTCCTAGCACTCAGGAGGCTGAGGCAAGAGGATTGCTATGAGTTTGAGCCCAGCCTAGGGTACATTGTGAGTTCAGGGCCAGCCTGAGCTACAAAATAAGACCCTGTTTCATAAAACAAAAAAAAAAACAAAAAAAGGAAGAAAGATAGAAGAAAGGAAAGAAAGAAAGAAAGAAAGAAAGAAAGAAAGAAAGAAAGAAAGAAAGAAAGAAAGAAAGAAAGCCCAAGCACATCTGCCATCTGATCTTCAACAAAGGGCCCTAGACATACACTAAAGGAAAGATAGTCTCTTTAACAAACAGTGCTGGGAAAACTGGTTACACATGTGTAGAAGATTGAATTTTGCCCTATATCTTTCACTGTGCCCCCAAAATAAAACCCAAATGAATCACAAGTCTAGATATTGAAACGAAAACACTCTGCTGGAAAATGAAGTAGATAAAGCTCTGCACAGGTAAGGACTTTCTGAACACACCACCAACTGCACAAGAAACAACAAGAATCAATGAATGGGATTGTGTAGAATGAAACAGCTTCTACATAGCAAAGGAAACAACCAACAGAAAGTGCAATTTGGCTGTTCCCCTTCTAGTTATCCTCCCAAAAGAATTAAAGATGTTGTATTATCATGGTACCTGCGTACCCCTGCTTATAGCAGCACAATTCACAATAGCTAACTCTTGGAAGCAGCCTACCATCAACAGATGAATGGGTAAAGAAAAGGTAGTATTTATATACAGTAGAGTACTGCTCTGCCAAAAGGATAAACTTGAGAATTATACAAAATGGATGTACCTTGAGACCATAGTGTTAAGTGAAATAAACCAGACACACAAGCTCAAATATCACATAACTTCTCTTACATTAGAAACCCAAAGTTTGAATATCTTTTGTTTTTATGAGATAGGATCTTATTAGGTAGTTCAGGCTGACCTTGAACTCACTATGTAGCCCAGGACGGCCTTGAACCTGCTGTGATCCTCCCGTCACAGCCTCCCCAAGCGCTACAATTACAGGGAAGCACCACCACACCTGGCTGCAAAGTATAAATAAAGTCCAAAGGAAAAGAGACAATAGGACACGTGGAGATAGACCTTTTATAAATGGGAAGGGGACCTAGAGGTGGAAGGAGGAGGATGGGGAGAGAAAGGGGAATAAAGAGAATTAAGGCATGTTATGTACATACCCTACTCCTTCCCACAGCGACTGTAATCATTATGTACGAGGACGTGTACTAATAAAGAATGAAGATTCAGCAAAAGGGGCCAATATTAACACCTAGTATACAGGGGTTAAGGGGTGTGGTGTCCCTGAAGCTGAGTTAAGAAAGTGTCCCAGGAGCAGGGAGTGCCTGGCCATGTTCTGATGCCACGTAAAGGCCAAGTAAGACAGGCCTGAGACACTGGCCATTGCACTGAATGACTGGTGACCTTGATCAGGGCAGTTGGAGTAGAATGCTGACCATGAAAGCTTGGTTGGAAGGAGTCCAAGAGAGAAAGGGAGGGGAGAAGTTGGAGATGGCGAGCAAGGAGAACCGTTTCAAGGAGCTTTGCTGAAATGGGAAGGACAGGCCAACAGCGTGAGCTAGGTCAAGAGAGGGTTTATAAGCTGGGTGGGATAAAAGAGCATGTTGAATGCCAGTGTGATGGCGCACACCTGTAGTCCTAGCACTTGGGAGGCTGAGGCAGGAGGATGGTTGCAAATTTGAGGCCAGCCTGGGCTACAAAGTGAACTCAAGGCCAGCATGAACTGCATAGTGAGACCCTGTCTCAAAAAGACCGAAAAAAAAAAAAAAAGCATGTTGAAGGGAATGATCCATCAGAGAAGGGAAAACAATGCTGTAGGAAAGAGTAGCAAGAATCCCTGATGTGTCCTTGAGTGGGTCGCATGAAGGGGATATGGTGCTCAGCGAAGGGACCGGCCTTCACAAATTCAAAGACAGTTCATCCTTGGTACAAGGAAATGCACATTACCGTGTGTCATTCAATTTAAGTTACCACTGGATGTAAGACGCCAACCCCAAAACAAGAGAGCTAAGTAAACTATTGGCTGTAAGAAACATTCCAGTTTCAGAGATGTCAAGGTGTGATTTAATGAAGATGCATTTTAGGCTTGTAAGACACCATGTGTGTAGATGCTATGAGGTAGTAGCCTCTTCCTAACGCTTCGACTTTCTCAGTGACACAGAAAGGGGTCAGTGTGAGAGAGGACTGGGGGAAGTGGCAGAGGGTGACGGACAAAGGAGTAGCCTGGAAAGGGACCGGGGGAGGCTCAGTCAGCATCAAGGTTACCTGCAGCTAGTGCCACCAGTTCAAAGTGAGTCCGAGGTACAGGTGCTGAGTGGACGGTGTGTTGGGTCTAACCAGGCCTGAGGTTGGGCAGCGTAAGCCCAATGAAGGAGGAAAAGGTCTGGGGAGGGGGTGTGGGCAGGGAGGCGCTCCTGGCAATGATCCATGGACTCCTTGAGGTACAGGGGAGGCGGGCTCGGTGGGGTGGGGACAGCGGGAAGAGGCAGGACCGAGGCACGGACTCCCCCAGCAGCACTGCATGGTGTTAGCAAGGCAACAAATGTACACGGGCTTGAGAATGGGGCCACGACCCAGCTCTGGAGTCCTGCACTGTTTAGAGATGGGGCAGCAAGGAAAAGCCAGGCAGTCAGGAGAGAAGGGGCAGCCAGTGGGTGGGAGATACCCCAAGAATGGTATAGGGCTCTTAATCCCCAACAATCCAAGTAGGTGTGATTATTAGCTCTGTTCTACAAATAAGGAAATTGAGGCACAGAGAGGTTAAGTAACTTGGCCAGAGCCATGCAGCTGGTAAGTGGCAGAGCAGAGCCTAGAATGAAATCCAAGCCATCTGGTTCCAGAGACTGTGCTCCTAACTACTACCTTATGCTACGCTTTTGCACATGCAGATGAGTGTGGATGTAGCATGCATCTCATGCCCTTTCGATAGGTGCATGCTTTATGTGGGTCTGTGTGCGACTCTGCCCATGTGTCTGTCCTGCATGGTCTGTAGGTTTATCCTGGGTCTCCTGCACAGGTCTGTGCACCAACTGTTCATATGCATGTGGGTATTTACGCATGTGAGCCTGATGTCCACCTGGTGTGGCTCACCACCTGTGTAAGTACAGCACATGCCTGTGTGTGTCTGGCTGTTCTCCAGCAGATACGGGGTATGCCCGTGTGTAGGGAGTGCCTGTATGTATACAAGTGTACTGTGTGACCACATGTGCGCAAGCCTGGGGATCAGGCTGATGTGGCTCCAGGGGCCTGGCTTCTTGGCTTACCCCTCCTCTCCTCCAGTTGGGCATCCCTTTTGCAAAGCCCCAGGCCTGAGAGAAGCACACTTGGTGCTTGTCTGAGGCTGCCAGCTGTGCCTGCAGCAGACTCTCCACACAGAGCTGTCCAGTTACACTGTTAAGTTCATGACAGCAAAGCCTGCAAAGGCACTCAGCACTGCCAGGTCCTGTTCCATTTCTTGGGTGGGCCCACCTCCCCACTCCCTGCGGAGATACCTGGGTATCTTTTCATGTTTTCCCCTTACACCTCTCAAACCCTCTCCCTTAGCTGAAAACATCACCTCATGCTTCATTCAGAAAATAGCAGCCATCAGACAAGGATCCCTCAGTCTCTACCACGAAACCTGAAAACCCCTGGCACATGCCTCTGCCCTCCCTCACCCCACTGATGCCAGTCCACCCCAAGGGCAGTCTCTGTAGTCACCTGTGCCTGTGCAAAGCCTCGTGTCTCCGTGAGCCTCTCTAGGCCCCCTCCCCTTCTCCGTACTCTCCACCGCAGGAGGCTGACCCAGTGGACCCCTGAATCTGGGCTTTCCCGCGTCACTTGCTGTAGTCCATGGGACTTCAGTACAGCCACTGTAGCAGACCTTGGAAGAGGGTTTGTACCTCCAGTCTGTGTGCTCTAGCTGCTCTTGGTGACCCTGTGCCCACCACTATCTGAAGGAGCTTGGCTTAGGTGCTGGATAGGTGGCCCTCCATGGGCCGGGCTGTACCAGCCAATCATAGACAGGCCAGCAAGGCTGCTTCGTGCTGCTGCTCCCAACCACAGGAGTAGAGACGGTCACTCCGAGGGGGGCAGACAAGCCTCCCAGGCAAGCCAAACCCGCACTCTCAAGCCACAGATCATGAACCAAAAAATGGTTCTTCTTTTAAATCACTCAGACTCGGAATGGTTTATTGTGCCGCAAAGCTGACAGACGTAACACCCTCCTCAAAGCCCTCGAAGGACGTCTTGTTATCTCCCGGTATAAACACAACCGTTATGGGTTCCACCAGCTGTCTCTGCCCTCGCTCATGCGTCTCTCCACCACACACGGCCCAGAATGAGACCCTCATTCTCTCCCCCTGCACCCGTCCTCTCAGTCTGGGTGGTAGCTGCCTCCCTAGGCTCCTTCTCATCCTTCTGGTCTCACTTTGAGCGTCACCTTGTCAGAGAAGCTTTATGCAATTTGTCCCGCCCATCTTACCTTTTTTTTTTTTTTTTTTTTTTTTTTGGTGGTAGCGGGATTGGGTGCTACCACACACTTAAGCCATCACTCCACCTGGGAGCTACATTCCCGACCCCTGCCTTCTTTATTTAACCCTAACATTCACTCATCACTGTAATTTTGTGTTTACTAGTGAGATTATTTGACTAATGTCTTTTTCTTCCCCAAGACCACAAATCCCACAAGAAGAAGAACAATATCTTGTTTTTGCTCACAATTTTACTCCCAGGACTTGGCACATAGTAGGTGTTCAACAAATATCTGAATAAATGCATGAAAAACAATAGAGATTTTTTTTAAAAACTCACTATTTCCAGAACATTTGGCCTGGAGTCAGGCACTGTGCAGAGAGTCCAGTGCTCACTGTCTTCCCGGGTCCTCACGGTGCTGCTGTCAATTTGTCTGTTATTATTCACATTTGGCAGGTGACCTCAGAGGGGTGAAGTAAATCCCACAAGGTCGCTGAGCCAGAAGACAGCGGATTAGAATTTGCATCAATATCATCGCTTCATGCTCAGAGCCTTAGCTGTGACATCACGATGCTTCCTCAACCTTTTCCGGCCCACAAAGGGAGAGGTGGAGGGCCTGGTCACTCCCAGGCAGTTTTGGTGGTTCCCAGTGAGTGAGGGACAGAGACCATGTGGGCCCGGCCAGTCAGAGCTTTAAGGCCCACAGTCACTCCCCTGGGCTCTGCCACCTTCTCAGTTCCCAAGGACACAAGGACCAGCCACACCTCTCCATCCTGCCAGCCCCAGTCATCATACCATGGGGCAGTGCAATGCTGCCTCTTCTTGGAAGACCTCAGGACCAAAACAGAGGGGCACCGGGGCCCTTCTGGGAACCCTTTGTGAATGCACATCCCAAGCTCCCCTCTGGGACATAGACTCTGGCCCCATCCGGTCAGACCCTGTGTCTCCTGTGGTCACAGCAGCAACTAATGTTTGCAGACACTACCCCCTGCCTGCCAGGCAACGGGCTACACCTACCCAAGAAATGTAGTAGAACCCGGCATTTCCTCCCTGATCCTCACAACAGCCCTAGAAAGCAGGCACTCATTTTATCAGGCCTTTAAGGACAGAAGAGGCAAAGAGAGTGTCTAAGAACCTGAACTCTGCGAGCCAGAGTCTGAATCCCAGCTTCACCGCTTCTACCTCTGCGACCTCGGGAAAGCTACTGAGCCTCACTGAGTCTTACTTTCCTCATCTGTTCAATGGGACCACTAATAGCATCTTCCTCCTGGCATTGTAGGGGGTGGACATCTGTAAAACTCAGAACAGCACCTGATACACAGTAAGTGTTGTTAAATATCTAAACTGTGTCAGGCACAATGGTGCACACCTGTAATCCCAGCTACGTGGGAGGCTGAGACAGGAGGAGTGCAAGTTCAAGGCCCGTCTAGGAAACTTATCAAGACTCCATCTCAAAAACACATAAACCAACAAAACCAATAAAGTTCATAAACATTTTGTACAGATACAGATGGAGCGAAATTTTGTCCCTTTCCAGATTCATGCGTTGGAGGTCCTAGCCCAGTGTCACAGGATGTGCCAGTATTGTGGGCCCTGACTCAGTCTGACTGATTACTCCTAAGAAGAAACAGAATACTCAGAGACACCAGGATGTGTAGCACAGAGGAAGGACACAAGAAGACACAGTGACCAGGTTTCATCTGCAAGTCAGGGAGCGGCCTCTGATGAAACCAGCCCTGCTGACACCTTGAACTTGGGCTTCCAGCCCCCAGAACTGTGAAGCAATAGGATTCTGCTGTTCAAACCACTCTGTCCATAGGATCTTGTTTTGTCAGCACGGACAAGCTTATACATAAGGAAATGACATAAGTCTGAGGTTCAAGGTGACCCAGCCAGAGAAGGACAGAGCTGAGACTCTGTTTGACCTCAAAGGCCAGCTTTGGACCTTCCACACTTTTGTCCCTTGAGAGCTCTTCTTAATGGCACCCTTGAGCACCCTCTGACAGAAATCAGAAGGTTCCTCCTTGAGCTACTTGGCCACACCATGCTTTTTCCAGAAAGTGTTAAGAGTTCTGAAATAGCTAGGATTACAGGCACACGTTTGACCTAGTCCCCTGTTTTCGGACACTGCTGTGCAGCTCCTGTGCTGCAGACACCTATGCAGGAAAGCGTGGAATGTGGCCACACATGCTGCACATTCTCCAAACATTTGCCATACCGAGGAGATGAAACGGGGCTCTGAAAACAGAGCAAGGTGAAAATGCTGCGAGTGAGACTGGGATAAGGGCCAATGAGAAGACGGGGGCTCACAGGCCAGCAGAGCAGAATGGGGTGGGACCGGGACTCTAGCTGAAGGAGCTACAGGACTAAAGGTGTGGGGCACAAAAGAAGCCGGTGTGTTTGATCAGGGACCTGATCAAGAGCAGAAAGGGCCAATGCTGGAGATTCTGGGTGAAATTCAATGTCTGGCTGTGGCACAGAGGAGGCATGCGTAATGCATTCTTGCCCAGGGCCGGGTGAGATGCAGTGGTGGGTAGAGGTTGCCACCACCACCGCGGCTACCCTTATCCCCAGCCTTATTAAAGTCTTGGTCCCATTCAACTGAGCCGTTTCCCTTCTGGATATTTTCCCAGAAGATCTGAAAACATCATGTCACAGCGATATATGTGCACCCGTGTTTATAGCAGTGCAATTTGTAATAGTTAAATCATGGAAGCAACCCAGACGTCCATCCACTGAGGACTGTATAAACTCTTGCTGTGTACTAAGCCCTTTGGCCTAACCCCTGCGTGCACGTCACACAGTGCCTCCGCAGCTCCAAGGAAGGTCCTATTATCTCCACTTATATATATGGGGGAGTAAAGCCCAGGAAGGTATCTTACTTACCCAAGGCTGCTCAGCTAGTGAGTGGCCAACAAGGACTTGAACCTATATCTATCTGACCCCATATCCCAACCGACAGGTATTCCGAGATCTTTGGAGGGAAAAGAGGCTAGGCCTGGGCGGACAGGATAGAGTAGGTCAGGAGGGCTACGGCCCCACCCACCCAGGGTTGGCACCCACCCTCATTCTCGAGCTTCCTTCTCTCCAGCTCAGCCTCAATCTGGTCCAGCACCATGGCCAGCTCCCCCAGGATCTTCTTCAGGTAGCTCACGTCATCGTGCTCCAGAATCTTGGCCTGCGGCAAGACAGGCAGGGGTCAAAGGTTGAGTTGGCCTCATTGGAGTCAGGATATACAGGGAAGGAAACTTTGCCCCAACTCCTTTCTGCAAACTTAGGCACATCCAGTGCTTACACCAGCCCGAGCTTGGCCATTTGGCTCAGATCTCTGCAATGGGGCTGGCACTCTCACCTCCAGCTGCTGGTAGCACCCTTGCCAGGGACCCATAGTTTTACTTCTTCACAGAGTTCCTTTTGCCAGTGAGGAGCTGCTTCACTCAGAAACATGGGGGAGGTGACTCTGTACCCGACAGGCAGTCTGCAGCCAATGCCAGCTGATACCGGGGTGTTAAAGGCTGGGCCCTGGCCACAGGGTGGGCCCACTGTGCGGTGCCTTTTCTGCTCCAGAGCAGTTGACAAGGCTTGGCTGCTTCCTCTCCCCTATCCCTCCCGTCCTTACGGGGCTCCTCAGAGCACTCCCTCAATATCTCCTTATCCTAGAACCTGTGTCTAACACTTTGCTTGCACAGACACAGCCTAAGACAGGAGGCCCAAGGTGACAGAGGCTTGCCCAAGGTCAAAGTGACAGTAAATGGCAGAGGAGAGAAAGCAAGCCTGTGGTTTTTCACCTCAAACCTTTAGTTGATTCTCACCTTCCAGCCAGCTTCCCCAGTTTTCCCTTTCCTTGGAAAAAAGGGTCGGAAAGGGGGCCGGGAGTGGGGGATACTCACCATGAGCTTCTTTTGCTTAGAAAGGTAGGGCTCGGAGAGCTGTGGCTCCTCTTCATGGTCCAGTTTCATGAGGTCTGTGGTGGCATTGGCTAAGTGTCCTGGGCAGAGAATGGGAAAGGTTCCATCCTTGATACCTGGTGCCTCCATATCCACCCCCTCACACGGTTGGGCGTCGGTCCCTCCAAACATGGGTCACGGAAGGGACAGTACCCATGGCCAGCATGCATCGAGCACCGCAGGCTGTCACACAGGTTGAAAGAGAGCCCGCCCTCTGAGGCTCGGGCTAGTGGGAGAGACAGACCCATGCTGGAGCCTTAGTGACGCTGCATGACCCTCGGTGATGAACACAAAGCTGTGGGACCCAGAGAGCTGCTGCCTGGGGGCAGCAGAGGGCAAGGAAGCTCACTGCGGAGGAGCCTCTGCCCTTGCAGATGTATTGGAGATGCCAGAAATAGAACTGGAAACCAGGATCGCATCCTCTTTCCAGCTCCCCTCCCCTCCCCACATGGCACCCCTCCCCCCACAAAGCCAAGCCAGGTGCAGGGATGGATGCTCTGAGCTCCTCCGTGCCTCAGCTCGGCCCCAGGTACCTGGCACTTGCCAACCTCAGTCTTTCTCACACCTCCTCTCACGTCACCTTCCCCACCCAGGCCTCTGATTCTCAGTGCAGACCCTGTTCACCTCTTTCTTCCTGGGCCTGCTGCTCCCTGCTCTCAGACTGTGTCCCAGCTCTCCACGTGCCTTCACAGGGCCTGTGGGGTCTGTCTGTTTCCCCTCCTCAGCCCCATCTTTCACCTCCTCTGTGAAACCTCCCTGATTCTTGGGGGATCAGACCTTCAGTGCCTTTGCCCTGTGTACACTCTATAGACTTCTGCTGAAGGATGCACACACCTGAGCTAAGCTGCGTGACACAACCCACTCACCTGTGATCTATGCACAAAATGTCCCCCTGCACTTGTGCGGTGTGCTACCTGTACTCCCTTGCTGATGCTAATGTAGTTATCTCTGGGTGTGCGTTTCTCCCTGTGGCATGTGAGCTTCTGCAGAGAAGGGCTGTGTCAGATTCATATGGGATCCCTTTAAAGGTCAACTCGGTCCTGGCACTCAGCAGGAGTGCAGTGAGCATTGAGGGAAAGAATGGAAGGAGTGAGGGGTGTGTGAGATGCTGCGGTTGTTTAGTTTCTGCCCTCTGGAGTCCACCACCCACCCACCCACCCATCCCGGCCTGATGCACTTCTAGTAAACAGCTCCCGTCTCTCCTAGCTCTGGGCTATATTAAGTCTCATTGATGTTTTATGAATGTGAAGGTCAAGTACAACACCTTCCCTCTTGCCTGTCCCCAGGGGCTGCCCACATGGCTCTCTGTAGACTTCAGGAGGGCAGGCTAGGCCAAGAGAAGACCTCAGACCAATGGGGGGGGCACTGAGTGACTTCTGCCTGCCCTGTACCCTATGAAGTCTCTCTTCCCATCTGGCTGGAATCTGGGATTCTCTGTTTCCTCAAAGGAGGGAGTGGATGGGGCCTGCTTTGGACCCCTCTACCTTCTGAGTCTCTTCAGATGGAATAGGACAGGTCAAAGGGAGCACCTTACCCAGAAGTACTTGAGACCGCTCCCTCAAGGCCAGGCCACTGTCTCTGCCCACTTAGGTCACAGCTGGGGCCTCCAAGCAGCTCAGGCCACTCTTCTCTTGGAGGAGTGATCTTTGTAAGATACAGCTCTGCACCTGTCACTGCCCAGTACCCTTCCTTCACTCTTCTCTGCATGAAACGCCACTTCTGCCACACCTGCTACCCGTCTCATGTATGAGCTCTGTCAGGCCCTCGATCTACAATGCCCCCATGGTCATGTCCTTCAGCTCCTTGCCCACCATGCCTGTTCCAGCCCAGAACCTGACCTGGTTCCCCCTTGTCCTTGGAAGTCACTGTAACCCCAGAGACTGGGATGGCATCTTCAATGCTCCCCACCCTCCACGCTGCCCTGATCACACTGGTTGGACCAAATGAATTTTTTTTTTTGGTTTCCTGGGACAAAATCTCACTACACAGTTCAGGCTGGCCTTGAACTCACTATGTAGCCAAGGCTGGCCTCAGATTTGCAGGAAACCTCTTGCCTCAGCCTCCTAAGGGGTAGGGTTACTGTGGGAGGTCCCCAGATCCTCTGGACAACAAAAGCTCCCAGAGAACCAAAAGTGGCCACCTCTATGGGATGACAGGACAAAAGCAGGGTCTTGGGGTGGGGCATGAGACAGACTGCTGGGGAGAGAGAGAGGCGCGTTCAGTTAGCAACAGGATGAACAAGATGGATGGGGGAGGGGGGAGAGGGAGAAACAGAAACCCCAGCACACAAAGTGAGGGACAAATTGAAGGCCAGAGAGCGAAGGAGAGAGGGAGCGAGTAAGAGGAGGACAACGAGGAGACCCAGGCGTGGGAGGGCAGGGTGCAGAAAGGAGACTCCTGTCGGCAGAGTGAGGGGCCCTCCCCACCCCGGCACTCACTGCGGATCTCGGCCGTGGCATACTTGGGGATCATGGAGTCAGTGGTGAGCTCAGGGTGCAGGATGCAGCCGTGTGTGTAGGCGTCCATTGGCAGCGCATCCAGCAGCTCTCGGTACTGCAGCACCCGGGCATGCTGTGGGCTGCCTGCCTCAGGCATCAGGGCCACCACGTGCTCTGCAGGGGAGCACCAAGGCTAGCACCCAGAACCCCAAAGCGAGGTGCCCAGAGGTTCCAGAGCCACCCACTGCCTGGGACTCGGCCGCTGCTGAGTGAGGACTGCAGTGGCCCACAGCTGCCTTCTCCTTACTGTGCTATGCCTACCCGTCCCCCAGGGCCGGTTCCTCTCATCTCAGACCATGGCCAAGTAGGGTCTGTGACCAATGTCACCTGATCTCAAGAGAATGGATGTCTAGAGTTTAAAAAAATCTAAGTCTCTTTGATTTGGAATCATTGATAAATTCTTTTCTTTTTTTTGCGGTGCTGGGGATGGACTCAGTGCCTGGAGAGTTCCAGAGAGCCCCTGCCCTCTCTCACACTGCGTTTGTCAACCAAAGAGAGAGTGAGGACAGGGGATACTCCAGTTTAGGGTTTCAGGGTGCTGCTCGTGTCTGTGGGATTCTGAGGTGTCTGAGACCATATCTATGGGGTCCTAGGAGCAACCTAGTTCTGATTATGCTTAAGGGTTTCAAGGGGCTGGGTCCTGTTTAAGCCTTGAACCCCCTGGGAGAGCTGGACGCTGCCTGTGGGGACCCAAAGGACTCCAGAGGGTCTGCGGTTGTGCCTGTGATATCACAGGTCCTGAAGAACTAGCTAGAGCCCCAGAGTCCCAGGGAGGAGGTTTCTGGGTCCGAAACCCGGCTGTGCCCATGGCTCTGTGATTCCTGGGGGTCAGGGAGCCCTGCCTGTGTCCTGTGGCTCCTTCTGGGAAGACTGGGCCTTGCCCATGGCCCTAGTGGATGTCCCCAGGTTTGGCCAGGTTGCGGGACCCTGTCCTACCTGTGCCCGCAGGGTGGGGGCGCCTTACCTCCCGTGAAGGTGCGTTCCACGTAGTCGATGATCTGGTCGTAGTCGCTGATGATGTTGTCGCGGTGGATGATGACCGGCACCTCCTCGCCCAGGTTGAGCCTCATGAACCAGGGCTCCTTGTGCTCGCTCTGCGGTAGGCTCACGTCCCGCTCCTCGCACGCCAGCCCCTTCTCTGCGATCACCAGCCGCACCTGCAGGCGCCAGGGTCAGAGCGGGGGAAGGCGGGCGGACACGGGGACCCTCTGCCGGGGGCGGGGTGTGCGGGGAGGGAGGTCAGAGGTCACACAGGGGAGGGGCCATGATTGCTTTCAGCCCATTCTTGAGCACCCGGGTGGGGGAAACGGGTCTTAGGGGACGTACTTGGTGGTGGGAAGAACTAGGCCCTGGGCTGCTCCAAAGATAGTGCTGCCTGGTAGGTATGAGGCTGGCTCTACAGCTGGGCCCTCCAGAACGGGATTGCTGGCCGTGCACATGCCAGCATCTTTCTGAGCCTCTGTTTATTGGCAAGTTGGGAATATTAACAGTACCAACTCCACCTCCCGCACTTAATGGCACTCGATTCATGATGAGCGTCCCTGTGACAGCACCCTCAGCCTGGCCTCTAGGGATGCGGCCAGGAAAATTCACAGAAATTCTAATTGCCATCAGAATCGATTGCTACATTTCTCATATCATGTAGCAAGCAAAGTAAGGAGAAAAATAACTTGCATGAAACTTTCCTCCAAAATAACTTTCCTCCAAACACCTTCCCACCTGATTGCTGACTGGATGCTCACGATAGCCCCACTGGGAGAAGGCAGAACAGGGAATAGATACCTATTTGCCTTGAAGAGAAAGCTAAAGCCCAGAGAAGGCAAGCGACTTACCCAAAGTCACACAGCAATTTGGCAGCAACTTAAAACTGGGAGCAATAGTTTCAGACCCCTAGGCAATGCTGTCTTCCCCAAGGGCATCCTATATGGAATCTTTGGCTTGTCCTCCCTGAGTGTCCCCTTCTGTCTCTAGGGGGCCCCAGACAGACACTTGAGCTGGTAGAAGCTAAGAGCCTCCAGGCTGGCCAGGCTCCTGACCAAGCCCTGAATATGCTTGGAGGTTGCCTGGTCTAAACACCCCCGAGTATGGGCCAGGACTCAGGTGATGCCTGGCAATGGGAAGGTGCAGACTCTGCCCCGCCACTACCCTTCCCACCTTCTGGCTCCAGGCCAGGGGAGGGGCCAACCCAAGAGCGTCTCTCTGCCTCAAAACCTGTGAACCTGTGTGGAGTCCTAGGGCCAGGTATCCTTTTCTGCTACTCCCAGACACCAAGAGTCAAATACCCAGAAGTAGCAGTGTGGGGCTGGGGCAGAACTATGGACGGTATCTGCTCCAGACGCAGCTTTACCTCTTCCTTGCTGGATGGCTCAGCTTTGCAAGTTGCTTTACTTCTGTGTGCCGCCTGCTACAGGACGTCCCGCAGCTGCTCCCTTAGAGGGCTGTGTGAGGGTCAATAGTCTTAATCCTTGCGGGATGGTGTCTGGCATACAGTAGGAGTGATGTGTCTTAGTTATCTGTATTAGACTAAGTTTTGGAGGCAGGCAGACCTGGAGGGGATGACTGGCTCGACTTCTTATTTTCTGTGTGACCCTGGACAAATCACTTGAACTTTCTGATCTCTGGTTTCTGTGAAATGAGTAATGTGTTTTCCTCAAAGCCAGAGTGAGGTTGAGGTAGAGATGTGGATAGAATCCCGGCACAGGAGTTTAGTACACAGGTCTGCACATCTAACAACACTATTCTTACACACACACACACACACACACACACACACACGTCTGGTTGGTGCTAACACATCACAGCTACTATGAACCACCCTTTTGGTTTGGCAGTCTGTAGGGAGGGAGAGGTAATTTAGCCCTGAATGCAACACTCACAGATTCATTTACTGCATTAGCCAAAGTCCCGCAGGAGGGGTCCCTGCCAGGCAGAGCCCCTGGGCCAGAGGCAGAGCCTCAGCTCCACACCTTGGCTTAGGCAAAGCAGCCTTGTGTGACCTCAGAACTGTCACTGCCCCTCTCTGGGCCTCCTTTACCTCATCAGCAAAAGGAGGAGGCTGGGCCACCCTCAGAGTGCCCTGTTGCCCTGCTGTGAAACCTCCAGGGACAGGAATGGGCTGCTGCAGAGGCCATAGCCCAGGGGCAGTGCCTGTTGGGTCTGGGTGTGATGAGTGTGGGTGTGCGTGGGTGTGTGTGAGTGGGGCGCTCCAGGACTGAGTGTGTGTCAGCGCGAATGTGAGTGTGCCCGTGTGCCTGTGCATGAGCAAAGGGTGTACAGATGTGGCACCTGGCTCCTGGAGGAGTATGCCCTACAGGAGGCCCAGAGCATAGGGCGAGAGCTGCCCTGTGAGCTCTTCTTGGACACCCAGCCTCGGGTCCTGCAGGCTCAGCAGTCAGGCTCTGTAGGTGCTTGAGCCACCTGGCCATGCAGGGCCCTCTGTGGAGACCTGGGCAAGTCTCTGTCCTTGGCAGGTCATGTGGTCAGCCCCTACCCCAGCAGGGCCCTGGGCTCCAGTGAGGGGTTAGGTATGGCTGCTGCCTGGGGAAGGGACTCTCCTCAGAAGCACAGCAGCCTTGTGCTTGGAGTGACCACAGGGTCACCGTGGCAGGTGGCCAAGGAGACAGTCACCTCTAGCTGAGCGGCAGGCCAGGGCCATGTGCCATCCTGTGGGGGAGGAGAACGCAGACAGGAAGCCAAGCCCAAGGGAAGGGCATGCTGCCACCAAGCCATCTGCCATTCCTGCCTCCAGAGGCAGACTTAGGTGGTCCTCACCCCAAGTGACCAGACTTGACCAGCCCTGAGGAAACAACCTTCCCTGTGGTACCTGGAAACCGGCCATCAGAGAAGCCCCGGGGCAGGGTGTTGTTCTTCATGAGTTAAGCCCTGTTTACACAATGGCCTGGCTTGGCATCTCTACCCAGACATTTGGTTGCTGTGTGATTTCATAAAAGGCACTCCAAGTCTCTGAGCCTTGGTTTATTGATCACAAGTAACTTTTTTCCTCAAAAAGCTTAAGAACTTTTTTTAGAGCAGCTTGAGGTTTACAGAATCACACAACCCTGTCCCTTCAGTGCTGGGGATAGCACCCAGGGCCTTGGGCATACTAGACAAGCTTTCTACAACTGAGCTACAACCTTAGCCCTCAAACAGCTTCTTTATGTAACACCTCACGGCTTACAAATGCATCATGTTTAATACTTATTCACTGGGTGCTGACTATGTGCCAGGTCCCGCTCCAAGAACTGGAGACCGTAGCGAAAGAAACTCAGATCCCCACCTTCTGGGAACCGGAGATGCAGTGAGGGCAGACAGGTGATAAGCAGTTAAACAACAGAGCAGAATGGGGCCTCAGGGCGTCAGAGTGTCAGGGAGAGGGGACGCAGGTGATTGGGAGATGGGAGGAGACAAGCTCAGAAGGGAGAATGAGCAGGCTATGGTGGTAAAGGCCTGTAACCACAGCTCCTCAGGAGGCTGAGGCAGAGGATCACAAGTTTAAGGCCAGCTTGGGCAACTAAGTGAGACCCTGTCTCTAGATAAAATGAAGAGGGCTGGGGATGTAGCTCAGAGGTGGAGCCCCCCGGGTTTGATCCCCAGTTCTGCAGGAATAAAAGAGAAAGGATCTCGCACCAGGGCTTTGAATCAAGACTCCGCAAGACCAGGGGCCTCATGAATAAGCTCAGGCGGTCTGCAGACGGGGGTGGGGAGGTGGGGTGTCCACTCTCAGGAGTGGAAACCGGCACAGGCACGCTCTTCTGCTACAGACGTGGGCGACAAAGTACAGCAGTGTCAGCCCCACTTCACAGTTGCTGCAGTCACCTCCAGATATGTATACTCATCTCGACGTCTGCGTGACAGCAGTGGTCAGACCTGCCACTAGATTGCGTTATATAATGGGTTAACGCAGAAACACACATGTCATTATATAACACATTTGTTTTTAAAATATTTCGCTAGCTGCACTTCAATATGATTGGTTTCCTTTTTTCTCTAACAATCCTGTGCATTATATCTTAGTTAGAAACACTCTGAGAAGAGTCTGTAAGTCCCTGATCCCAGCAAGGGTAGGAACCTGCAGTCGGGCCAGCGGTTGCTGTCGGACTTTGGTTCTTTCCCATAGGGACCAGGCAGCCACTGTAGGCTCCTGAGAAGGAGAGTGATGGGTGGCGTTGCCCTGTCAGTTCTCACCTGTGGGCCTCTTACTGGAGGGAACAGGGAGTGACAAACAGCTGAGTGTAGCAGGGACAATGCTAGGGGCTTCAGCCCTGGAGCGTGACAGGCAAGACCAGGGTGGGAGGCTGAGGTCACCCTACACCTCTTGCTTCGCCCCTGTAAGCCTGGGAGTCAGGATTGGTTATTAGTAGGACCAGACTTGGGTCACTTTGCCCTGGGGGCTGAAGGCTGGATGAAGGGTTCCCACAGGTCCATTTCAGACTGTGGCAGAATGGGCAGAATAGGGCCAGGGGACCTTGAGCTAGGCTTGCTGCAGGGATCGAGGGATGCCGTGAGAGACGCACTCAGGTGGAGATCACAACACATCAATAGCTAATGTCCACAGGGCACTTCTGCTGTGCTAGACACTGTCCTGAGAGCATTACTTGTATTAACTCACTTAGTCCCCAGTGCTGTGAGCACCTACCAACATCCTCATCTTGCAAAAGGGGACACAGGAGGAAATAGTAAGTTACCTGCCCAAAGTCACACAACTAGCAAATAGCAATCTTGGTTTCTAAAAAGCTGGCAAGTGTGAGGACAGAAGGGTGTACAAAAGGCAGGGGATACAGACAGGAACAGCCATTTTTATGCCTGGAGAGGGAGGCAGCCAGGCAGATTACATTGCAAATCCAGTGCATTTTCTTTGCATGTGTTTAATTAATTACCTAATTAACTAATTCAACAGTACTAGGGATTGAATCCAGGCCCCTCACATTAAACTGTATCCTCGGCCCTTTAAACTTTTTTTTTTTTTTTTTTTTTTACTGAGACAGATCTGGCTAATTTGCCCAGGCTGGGCTTGAACTTGCCATCCTCCTGCCTCAGCCTCCAAGAATACTAGGATTACTGGCATATACCACCATGGCTACTCAGAGGTGGCCAGTGGCCCAGTTTCCTCAGCACCGCCCAATGGCCTGTTGGAGAGCCAGTGTCTAGACCAGGCCATGGAAGTAGGACCTCTGGGACCGAATCCTGCAGGCAGAGTCTTAACTGGCTTCTAGTGATCGCAGAGTGGGTCAGATCACACGGCCAGTTAGTGGGACTGCCAGTACTACAGTCTTGTTCTCTCGACTCCCTGCATCTTTGTCTCTCTCAAACTTCCTGCTGCCCCCAGAGCAGGAGAAGGTCGAGGCAGGAAGCACACTCACATTATGCTACATCTTGGAGCCTCCTGCAAACCTAGTGGCCCCAAATTGTCACCTGCGATGGTGCTTGAAAATTCACTGCTCAGGTGCTGTGGTGTGAAGTGTGATGCTTGGCATGTGACCGTGCATGACATCATTTAAGCCGCACAGCCCCTGATCAGGAAAGACACTGCCATTACCAGCAGAGAAAAGTGAGACCTAGAGAGATGGCCACATATGGCCTTGGGCTCACTGACGCTTACTGAGCACATCCTGCGCACTGTGTGCTACGCTAGAAGATCTTCAAGTGTCCTTCTGTGAATCCTCTGTCCAGGAGGTGGCATCCTGAGTCTCAATTACAGGTTGGGTAATGGAGGCAGGAGAGTTTAAGTTACTTGTGCAGGATGACCCAGCTGGTCAGTGAGAGCCAAACTTGAAATCCAGCCTTTCTGTCCCGAGTTGGGGCTCTGGACCCCTGCACTGTCCTGCTGACCCCTGAGTCTGAAATGGCCTAGTGCACTGCCCTCTCATCTGCAGGTGAGCCATTTATTGGTATTAATAGCTCATGTGCCATTAATGAGAAGCTTCTCACAATGGGGAGCCTGTATGTGTGCAAGCAAAGCCTTTCAAGGTAGAGGGAAGGCAAGGACCTTGCCTTCTAAGTTTCTACTGCATGCCAGACACTTAATATAGGCCTGTGTCCTCTGAAGTCCCCAGGAATTAAGCAAGGAAGAATGGAAAGTCCCCTTTTGCAGGCTTATAGGGGAGATAAGGTGATGAGGCTTGGATAGATGAATAACTCGTCTTAGGTCACTCAGCCAGTGAGCAGCAAAGATAAGATTCGAACCCAGGCCCACGTAAGCACTGAGTCTATGTCCTTTTTGCCAGGTGGCACTGCCTCTGGAATTCACCATGGGCTCCCAGCAGCTGAGACCCAGGCAGGGGAGACCCAGGCAAGGGAGGTAGGAGGATGCTCAGGCTAGCCTGGTGGGGATATAGCCAAAAGTAGGTTACAGCGGGAGGCTGGTGAAAACACAATTGAATGTAGGGGTGTAGTGGGTGGTTCCATCTCTGACTATAGGGCCGCCCAAGCCCTGAACTCAGACGAAGCGGAAATGTTTTGTGAAGGAAGAGCAGGAGGCTCCCTCAGGGGTTGGGGATGGAAAATACCTTCCTCGTGCGCCCTGTCCAGGCCCAGCCACTGGGGCTTGATTCTTCAAGGCCTGGATGGAAGGAGGTTCTAGAATTTAGAGGTCAGTCTGATTCATCTGCAAATGTCCAGTGCCTTACACAGGGCCTGGAATGCAGTAGGAGGTCAACAAGCATGTGCAGAACTATGGATGAGTCCCAGGATGCCCTTGGGTGATGCTGGCCCTTGGTTACTTAGCATTGTGTGTGTGTGTGTGCAAGCGGGATTGAATTCAGGGTCTTGCACATGCTAACCATGAGCTTCCATGCTGAGCTGCACTCCAGCCCCACTACCTAGCACTTTCATGACATAACACCATTATGATCAGAGCTGGGACCCTCTCCAGGCAGCAGCAGCACCATATTTTGTGTACTGTGTCATTTCACCTTCATAATGGCCCTCTGAGAAAGTGACTGCACAGGCCCCATTGCACAGATTTTACCACTGAGGGTCTAGAGAGGCAAAGTGAATGGGCCATAGCTCCACAGTGAGTGAGGGGGAAGATGGCTCCCTAAACTGGGCTACTCAGAGGTGGCCAGTGGCCCAGTTTCCTCAGCATCACCCAGTGGCCTGTTGGAGAGCCAGTGTCTGGACCAGGCCATGGAAGTAGGACCTCTGGGACCGAATCCAGCAGGCAGAATCTTAACTGAGAGCACCAGTAATTCTAATGCACGCTCAGGTGTGAGTAGGGGCTCTTTGGAACAGCATGTTCTGCCCCCTCTTCCACATTTGCATCCCTGTTGAGAGGGCCGGGATTCCAGGCGGCTACTATCACTAGCATGATCCTATTTTCTGTACAGAGAAGCAGCCTGGACCAACACTCCAAACTAAGTCTTTAGGTTCCAAAGCCTTTCTTTGCACGGAATCTGTCTTTCCATCTGGAAAACGAATGGAACAAAGCCTCTTCCAAGGAGGGAAAAAGGCGGGGGTCTGGCGGTGGTGCGGCTTAGGCCCCAGCTTGGAGGGCCTCTGGCTCTGGCCATGGTGCTGAACTCATACCCGGAGAAAGAACTGGGTTCCTTAGAGGTGCCCCGTCTTACAGGCAGTCAGCCCCTGGCCTCCCACTCAGGAAGCGGGAATTCAGAACCCGGCTGAGCGATAACTCAGCACCAGGCTGATTTCCAGCTCACCCCTCCGCCCCCGCTCTCCCGGGCCGGAAGGGTCTGAGGGTCCGCAGCCGGGCTGTGCTTTCAGCGCAAAACAGCAGATCTGAGGGGCCGGTGGGGCTGGCCTGGGGCGATGTGTTCATTCCTTCCTTCTCGCCTCCAGACAAGGGAAAGTGGGCACCGCTGGGGACAGACATTCCCAGCCCCAGCCAGAGAAGGGCCCGGCCAGGACAGAGGGGCATGGAGCTGTGACGCGGGGGGCCTGCCGTGTCCCGGCCAGCAGCAGAAGGCAAGGCTGCAAGTCGGACCCCAGGGAGCTCTTCTCTTCGCTCGGCGGCACCCCCGCCCCATGCCGCGCCTTCCCGGCAGCGACCCTTCCCTTCCCCTCGCCTTTGTCTCTCTTCCAAGCCCCCCACGCACCGGGTCTTCCTGGGAGGGCACAAGGCGGAATGGACGTTCCTATAATTGGGTGCTCTGCACTGGGGCCCAGGCAGGGCCGTGCCGACTCCTGCCCGGGGCGCAAGCCCCCAGACCCCGGGCCCCTCGGCCTCGGCGCCCCGCGCGGCTCTACCTTCTGCGAGCTGAAGGACTGGGTCCAGTGGTACAGAACCAGGCTCTCCTTGGGCCAATGGGCGGGGCTGGCCGCCTCGGACGCGTCGGGGGCCTCGGCCGGCTTGGCCGCATCGCTCTCCAGCGCCGAGATGGGCCACCAGCTGCAGTTGGTGGGGGTCAGGTTGTTGGGGGTCGCCATGGCGGCCGCGATCCGAGGAGGAAGAAGGCAGCTCCGGCGGCGGCGGCGGCTCTCTCGCCCAGCATCACATGGCCTCGCCGAGCCTGTCCCTCTCCTTCCCTCCCCCCTTCCCCGCGAATGTCATTACTCACTGGGCGGTGGGGGAGGGGGCGAGGGGATCCCGGGAGCTCCGCGCTCCTCCCAGCCCGCCCGCGCCGCCCGACCTGGCTGCGGCTCCGGGGAGGTGCTGGGAGCCGGGAGAGGGCCGCGGACTCCACCTCTGCAAACACACCGCGCCTCTCCTCTGGTACGGAAACTCCTCCCAGGATGGCTGACGCTACAGAGACCCAGTCCCTTCAAAAACTAGCGTCAGAAACAGCTGGTCTTCTTCGAGGTTATCATTTTCTTTTTCCCCTGAAGGGCCTCAAAGGGTAGAAGAGAACAAGCCATGCTGTATCTAATAAGCACAAAGCGCGTACTAGGTGCCCGGGGCCCTGCTCTCGGGGCTCTACAGCTTTCAGCCACTTAGCCTGCATTTTACCGAGGAGCAGACTAAGGCACAGAAACTAAGTGACCTTACCCAAGGTCGCCCAGCCACTAAGTGGTGGGGCTGAGACGCAGATCTCAGCAGTCTGGCTCCCGAGTCTGTGTTTTTGTAGCCATAAAGTCTTGACATGACGATAGTGTAAACAGCAGCATAGCAAAAGCGTTTATCTTCTGGAGCAATCTACACGCATCATCTCACTTTATCTGCACAATAATCACTCCCCTCCCCCCATGTGGATGAAGAATCCCAGAGACGTGTCTGGTCCGAGGTCACCCCTTTACCCAGGAGACTGAGACACAGTCAGAAGAGTCCAAAGACAGCTTATAATGTCTTTGCCTTGGGACCCTAAAAATGCATGGGCACTTTATATGAAGTTCTTTAGTACACCCAAGCTCCCCTTACTAAATCACCATGTTTTAATTTACCATTGAACAAGTACAGTTCTTGAGACAGTAGCTGGAAAGGGGGTAGCTTCTGAGAAATGTATCTTTAGTCAGTGCTGTCATTGTGCAGTCCTGTCAGAGTGTACTCACACAAACCACGGTGACTGTAATATCACCGTGAGGGATAATTTATGGGACCACCACCACATACATGGTCCATTGTTGACTGGATGTCCTAACACAGCAACACCTGGGAACATCACCTCCCAGGCTGTAAGCATGGCTCATAAGAAACTAGTGTCCTTCCTTCTACTGGGTAACAGCAGTTCTGTGAGTCAGGGGTTTCCCTTTTTGCCTTGGCTGCCAGGAAGCTTGGCACTACATTTTCTGTTAAGCCCTAGTTCTTACTTTGGTTCAGCAAATTCTCTTTGTCACTCTTTTATGACTTTTTTTCCTTCTTTCTCTTCAAAGTATCTTGTTCAATAATGTATGGAAACATAGCGCATCTTGAGGGGAAAATGCAAATATACGAATTCAAGGAAGCATGACCTTAGATATTTGATAAGAGGTGAAAAATCTGGCCTCTTTATCTTGAACCTTATTGCTTCCAGAGAGCCTGACTCATAGCAGTCATGGTTATATGTGTATCCAGTTCCTTGACTAATGTGAACTGTGGACAATGTGGCTAGGCACTCTGCTACAACCCAGAAATATGGAGATAGACACTTTGTATGGCATTGTGCTCTTAACAATACATCTCAGAGTTTCCTGACAACACAAAAGATCTAGCCCATACTTTCTAACATTTCTGCTATATGGATGAACCGTAAAAATTGACATAACAATTCATTTCCTGCCTCAGCCTCCCAGAGTGCTGGCATTACGGGCGTATGATGAACACATAGGCTGTTCCTAATATTTTGTTACAAAAATAAAGCTGTGGTGACTTATTCCTGTGTTTGAACACATCTGAGTATAATCTGTACGTTAAATTCCTAGATGTGGCATTGCTGGGTCAAAGGACATATCTCTGTAAAAGGTCCCAGTTAATGTTCCCAGTAAGAATCTAGGAAAATGGCCATTTCCCCACACGGCATATTTTTAATTATTTTGTTTTTCTTTTTGTCTTTTGTAGAGTTGGTAATCTAACCCAGGGCCTCCATCATGCTAGGCAAGTCTTCTGTCCCTGAGGTAACATTCCCAGCCCAACACAGCAAAATGTTAAACATATTTTTCTTTGCAAATTTATGGGTGAAAATTGGATTCTTCAATTTTTTTCATCTTTCAAACATATGACAAAGCTAAGAAAGTAACAAGTGCTCCTATACCCATCACTTAGACATAATCGTTATTAAACTTTGCCATATTTGTTTAATTGGGGAAGCATAGTATTTTGAAATAAATTACAGCCATCCACACTATTTCTCAAAGTAAATATTACACTTGGATATGTCATAAAGTACTAGAAAAGTTTATATCTATTTTTTTTCTTTTTTTTTTTTGCGGTACTGGGGATCGAACTCAGGACCCTGCGCTTGCCAGGCAAGCGCTTATTCCACTGAGCTATATCCCCAGCCCAAAGTTTATATCTAACACAGATCATTTTCATACATAAAACACTTTAAAATCAAACAATAACCCCAGAAATGGTGGCATGCACCTGTAATACCAGCACTCTGGGAGGCTGAGGCAGGAAAATCACAAGCTCTAAAACAGCCTGTGCAACTCAGTGATTTAGCGACTTTTTCTCAAAACAAAAAATAAAAAGTCTAGGAGGTAGTTCAGAGCAAAGGCCCTGGTTTCAATCTGCAGTACTTCCAAAACCAAGCAAACAGCCCTAAAGATCTAGTTCATTTTCGCATTTCCCTCGCTTTGTCAGAAATATATTTATAGTTGGTTTTGATCAGGACTCAAACAGGTACACAAATTCTCTGTCACATCTCTTAGGTGGTTTTTAAATCTAGAATGATCCTCACTCTCTTCTTTCCCCCATGACCTTGGCTCATGAAGACACAGAACCAGTTCTTACACAATGTCCCACGTTAAGATTTATCTGATTTCCTCTTTTCTTTTTCCTTCTTTCTTTTCTTTTCTCTTTCTCTTCTTTTGCAGGGTAGGGAACTGAATTCAGAGCCTTGCACAAGCTAGGCAAGTGCTCCATCACTGAGCTATATTTCCAGCCCAGGCCTGTCATTTTTAACAAGGTAATGAGGACTGAGACAATTAAATTCTCCATCTCTCTGCAGTCTCCGTTCCACATTTTTAGAGTCTCTTGTTTCCAGAACACTAATTCCAATTCTTGGGGGTAGCTCTAGTTCTCAAAGGTGACACTATGTTTAAAGTCTTGGAGGATACTGCTGCCCCTTACCAATTTCATTTCCCTCCCCACCCCCAGACATTTCACCTCTTGCTTGGATTAAAGGAGTTGGACAGGGGATGGTAAATCTAACACACAGAGTTCAGCAACTTTTTTTGCATGAAAATTGTCATGAAATGTAGTTAAACAATAAGCAACAGACTAGGAAGAATATTGACAACTTGTACAACAGAGAAATATTCATTATATATAAAAACTCTTACAAACCAATTAAAATAGTTAAAAAATGTTTAAAGGACAGAGGATATAAACAAGCAACGTGTAGCAAAATGCACACTGTGAATGCTGTGATAATCTCTCCAACCTCCATTCTCCCCACGTCCAGCCCCCACTGCCCATCACACTGCATCCTGTGTGGGAAGGCTTCTCCCTTCTCCCTGCACCTGCCTCCACTGGTCAGAATCAGTCAGGGTGATCCTGCCTTCCCTTGCTCCAGTGACTGGTTCTAGGACAAGACAGGCTTATCAAGGGCATGCCTCCAGTGTCCTGCTGTCTCCAACTAGGCTCTGCCTCCTCGAATTTCCAGCACCTCCTAAGAGCACCACCAGCTGGGGACCAGGCTTTCGGTACACGAGGTTTTGGAAGGCATTTGAGATCTAAATCATAATACTATCTTAAGCAGCCATAAAGCTCCAGCCCACTATGGATTTAAGAGTTATAGGAGCCAATAATTCCCCACCCGCTACCATAAAACCCAAGAGATTATAAAAGCACAGTCTCCCTTCTCTGCCTTCTCTGTGTGAGACAAACTCATTTGGTGATAGCACCTGACCTGAGCCAACATGAAGCTATTTTCAGTAGGTTCATCCCATTTTCCCTGCTAGGAATGATACATGTTATACAGCACAGCCCTTTATTAAATTTCTAAAATTTCATGAAATCTGAATTCCAAAATCCATTTCAGATAAGAGATGGTGGACTTGCCTAGTCTTTTTAAGTAAAAACTTTGGCAGAATGTAAGAAAAGTCTTTGAAATATGTCTATGGTGGCTGACATCTAATGAATTTGTTATGCTTTGGGTCTCATGAAAAGCCTCGTACAGTCACATGTGGGGCTTTTTCAGAGGTGGCTGAATCTAGAGTGTGTGATACTGGGATTAAGGGTGGATGACTACTAAATCAGGCCACTGGTTGGTTTGGCCCTGCCCTAATCCTAGTAGCCTGGATACAATATAAGGGGCAGGAAGAGGTTTGTTTGTCTTGCTTGCTTTGCTACCTTCTGTCCACCATGAACTGTTTCTTCTCTCTGATGCCTGTCTGCCAAGCCACCCTGCCTTGGAGTCAGCTGATTATGGACTGAAACCTGTACAACTGCGAGCCAAATAAACCTTTCCTCCTTTAACTTTGGGTATTGGGTATTTTATCTCAGCAATGAGAAAAGTAACTAAGACAGAAATTGGGTACCAGAGAAGAGAGGTTGTAGTTGTGACTGTACCTGACCATGTGATTCAAGAGAACTGGCTTGTGGGAAGGGGAAGAGTTAGGAAAGGTTTAGAGATGCCAGCTAAAAAAGCAGAGCAAGAACACCTTAGACTTTACTGTATGGGAGCTCCTGGTCAGAGTTTGGAAGATCAAAAGGTTGAGAAAAGTCCTGCCGGTAAAGACCAGGGACAGAGGTTCTGCTGGGAAGAAGTATTAGCTGGATGCCATGATGTGTTATGGCCTGGCACAGTTTGTCTGCATCTTGCTCACTGATTGGTTTGGTGACCCAATAACCTGGATACAATATAAGGCAGAGCAAGAGGCTTGTTTTTCCCCTTGTCCCGCTGCCCTCACCCCATCATGAACTGTTTCTCTTCTGTGATGTCTCTCTGCCATGCCTCCTGACTTGGAACCAGCCAATTTTGGACTGAAACTTCTACAAACTGTGAGCCAAATAAACCTTTCCTCTTTTAATTTTGGGTGTTGGGTATTTTGTCTTAGCCGAGAGTAAAGTAACTAAGACAGAATCCATCTGATAAGTCACAAGGCAACCAGTCCCCTGACAGGAAAACTTTCTTTCCTTCCCTTACCTGTTCCACTTCAGTTCCCCTCTGCCACTAAAGCTACCCCTGCCTTCATTTGCTTTGGCAGATCACCCTCTGTGGTTGCTCTGATCTGGGCAACTCCCACCCCGTCAGGATATTCTGGCCCTGGGACCCCCCCCCCCCCGGCCAAAAAAGAGCTTAAAAGCTCAGCTTGCAGGTTACCTTGGTCCGCTAGGTAGCCTGCTACTCTGTGCACTCCCCCCAATGAAGACTGCTCTCGTGTCAGAAGGTCTGGTCTGGTTCTGTGTGGGTCTCAGTTCTATCACCATCCTATGGAAGCTCCTGATTAGACCTACAGTCTCAGGTTCTACTCAAGATCTGCTGGATGGAATCCACTGGTCAGTCCCATTCCCAAGGGATCAGTACACTCTCCTGTGCTAGCAACTTTGCTCTAAGGCACAGTGGCTTGTTTTGGAAGGATAGATTAGGTCCCCCAACCATGGCCGGCCCATCTTCCTCTCCACTTCTGCCCACTCCTGGAAGCTGAATAGCCTTTTCAGCATCACCAGAATAGTCTGTCCTCAAGGCTCTGGGCCTTGCTGCCCCGTGCTGTGGCCATCTGTCCACAAGTTCTCTGTGGAAAGGCCTATGATGTGCTTGGTTTGATGAATCTACAGGGCCTCATAGGCCCTTCCTCCCATGGAAGGTCATCACAGACTGAAGGAGCAGATTGTGGGGCCTGGTGTCACCCAAAGAAGGTCTAAATGGCCTTAAATCTGCAGGCTGTAGAAAATGACAGACTTGCTCTGTGAGGTTCTGAACCAATCAGAGGAGGACATGGAGTGGGTAGCTGTTGGGTAAGGAAAAGTTTCAGACAAGCAGGAAAGGGCTGAATCAGACAGTAATGGGCTTCTTGCTTCCAGAAGAGACTGAAGAGTTGAATGGCCTTCAGAGGCATTCAGCGCAAACACTGTGTTGGATGTGAGCTTGAAGTTGGCCTTCACTGGAGGCTGAAACATGCAGCCTCTTCAAAGGCAGGGTAGCCTTTGAAGCCAGAAGTGAGCCAGAAGGGGACAGGGAGCGTGGTAACTCAGGCTGCTATCACTGCAGAGTTGGTCAGTCAAGTCAGGCTTGCTAAACTCAAACCATCATGTGTGTGTGAAATAGTTTCACGTTGCTTTCTCATTCCAAAGCTCTGTGAGGCCAGGGACTGGGCCGCCTGTCAGGTCTACTGCACTTGGTGTTGGGTGACAACAGCTGCCTGATACGTATTTCTTGACTTAAATGTGACGGTCTAAAAATGAGCATTCATCCTTTGTTTCTCACTGGTAACTCCTGCACACTGCAGGGTAACTCAGTTTGCTTTGTGCCCTTTAAAGCATTTTTCTCAGGGGTTTGTGTTTTCCATGTTTTTCTTCTTATTCTCGCATTAGTTCCTTCTTCTTCTGGCTTGTTATCCACTTCGCATTCCTTGTAACAGGAAAACAACAAAAATATCCTGAATAGCCCACAAAAGGGGTTGTTAAATCAAGTTTAGCTAAGCAATGAAAAAGAAATTGTCAAAGAGCACTAAGAAACGAGGTCATATATTAGTAGGTAAAAATAGCTGGCTACAAAAGAGTCGCTATGGTAAGATCCCATCTAAAAATAAGTTTAATACATGCACCTAAAAAATATCTAAGACAAGGTTGGGGATATGGCTGAGCAGTAGAGTATTTGCTTAGTGTGTGGAAGGCCCTGGATTTGATCCCCAGCACTGCCAAAACAAACAAACACAAAATACCAAGCCAGTGTTTCTTATCTGGAGGAGAGTCAAGAGCCTGAGAATGGATTGAGCTATAAACCCTAAGCCCATAGTTTCAATCGGTCCAGGGGCTCCCTTTCCCTAAAGCACATCCAATCCAGGAGGAGAAACACCTATCTGGAAGAATCCAGCCAATGAATACCAGCAGCATAGTGTCTATGTGAGTGAAATTATGGGTGCTCTTTATGAATTGCTCTTTGCTCAGCTCTACCTCCTCCCCACTGTTATGAGCACCTATTACAAATAAAAGCTAACACACAAAAACTGGATTTATTCCAAACTCTTAATCTCTAACTCATTTTAGCCCGCTTTATCTAGTCGCAGTTTTTGAGAAAACTGCACATTGGGAACACAAGTGTTTCAAAAAGCCAATTAGTGAGAAAGCTGAGGGCCAAGGAGGCCGAGTGACCTATCTGGTTGTGGGCAGGACCAGCACTCAGGTCCTTCACGTTGAGAGCCTTTGCTGTCCTCTAAGTCAGCAATGGCAGGATGTCTCAAGCATCTTGACATGTCTCATGCATCCTGGACACGCCATTCTACTGGCCCGTTAGCTTGGGTTCAGGATAATGGAGAGATCTGTCAGACCAGGCCTCCTCCCTATATGTACTTTCTGGGAAAAGCACACTGGGCTGCAGATCAGATACACAGAACTGCTGGCAGAAGTCTTGTCACTGGCCCCAGGGCCAGGAGACATCTGCCCACTTTGAAAGTCTGCTGTTGGTTCATTCTGCTCCACGGCATTGGCAAAGGCAGGGCTATGCCATTCCTGCACCTGGGACATTTCCCTGGGAACATCCGGGTCATTTCCCCGTTTTTTAGGGGCGCTTCCTCAAAGCTGGCTCTAGCTTGCTCTGAGCCAGGTGGCAGGGCAGCCCCAGGAGCTCGGCTGTGCTGGGCAGGTTAGGACAGGGCCCCGCTCTTGCTCCACGTTCATGACCCGAAGGGGAGGTCAGAGTGTGAGCGTGATCGTGCTCCACCCTCTGGGCAAGCACCAGAGGACTGAGCTCAGCTGTCACAACTCAGGAAACGCACTGGGTGACTGGATCTCAGCTTTCAAAGTGTGAGGATCTTCATCTGGGGTCTGGGCAGATGAGTCTGTGGTGGGTGTTCTGAGTCCCTGAGGTCAGCCACAGTCTACATTGGGGCTTGGAGTCCTGGTCTGTGGTGGGTATAGTTTTGGGCTGAGACGATGCTGAGAGCCGGCTCCTGGGTCTGGCTGGGCACCGGAAGAAAGAGGGTGCTCTGGAGGAGCAAGACAAACTCTGAGGTCCAGAGGAGGGGAGACTTGCTGGCTCCCCAAGACTCACACCGAGGACTTCTTTCTAAACCTTGCAAGGGGAAAAAGCAGATACTTACATGATCAAGTTTTAAGAACAGACTGCAAAGAATAGTCAAAGAGGTGCAGAGTCTTAAACCTTTAATAGCTTTTTGAAAGAATTACAAAAAGAACGATGTTCATTATAACAAGTAATACATTAAAAAGTAAAAATAATTCCATTATCCTAGAGAGGCATAAAATAACATTAGTCATCGTTGTTCAAACTACTGTATTGGCAAGATTATAAAAAGAATGACACTGGGTTACATAGAGCATTCAAGGTCATCCTGAATGACATTATGAAACCCTGTTTCAAAAAACAAAAGCAAAAAAAAGAATGATATCTAGCTCTGGCCAGGATTTTCAATATTGGCCCTATCTGCCGAATTCTCTGTTGTGGGGCACTGTCTTATTTATGGCAGGCTGCTTAGCATCCTGCGGCAACCAAGAACTCTCTCCAGGCCAGATGCCAGATGCTTCCTCCAGCTGGGAGCTGCTGTAGGCAAGTGCACACTCAAACACGTCGGACGGCAGTGGGATCTGGCTGCTTGGTGTATCCGGCAAATAGTAAAATTTGTGTCAGCAGCAACTTCACTTCAGAGTAAAAACTTCAGAAGCATTTTAATGCACCATTTTTATTATTTTAATTTTCAAAATGAATGACATGGTAGGTAATTAGAGATGCAAAATGACCAGACATAAAAAACAAAACAAAACTGGGGAACTCTGATGCACAGAACTCTGCAAGATACAATTATTAAAGAGCCCAAGCAAGGTGCAGTGTGTGGAGGCACTTTTAAAAAATTTAAACAAAACTGTATGAACAGAAGTAAGTGTGTATGTGTATTGAAGATGTAGATACACAGGAACATGTATGAGTTTTGGTCTTTTTGAAACCTAGAAGGAGGTACACAAAGCCACAACAGCTCTGTTGCCCCCGTCACACACCCCAGCAGAATAAGCTGCAGGAGCACAGAGAAGCACATGGAATTTTTCATCTCTAGTTATTACCATGTGTGTAATCTTCCAAGAATGTTGTATAATAATACATGAAAATATAAAGGAAAAAACAGAGGAAAAGAGCAGAAATCTGGCTGGAGTCCTGCCCCCTTCCCTATAGTTAGCAAACCCAGCTTAATGAGTCCCTGGGTACTCCACACTATAAAGTTCTCAGCCTCACACAAACCATTTCACCAGCTCTCCAAAGAGACTCTTTAAGATGGCAGAGAGAGGTAAGTTATCTCCATTTGCAGCTGTGGACACAGAGAATCGGAGTGCTGTGACTTGCCCAAGGCCCACAGGAAGAGGTGGCTCTGGACAGATGGAGGGAAAGACGAGATCACTGAGTTTCAGGCTGCCATTCTTCCCACTTCCACCTCCAGGTAATGGGCACACATCTAGCCCTTGACTGAAAACCTAAGGACTGACATCCATCCTGTCTGGGGCCTCTACTCCTTCAAGTCCGCGCAGCTGTTCTTCCACCACACAAAGCTGGTATTATTTCCTGAAGTCACTTGTGTCCCTTCGGCTGTCCTTTTCTCAAGGCAATATGATTTATAAAGATCAAGGACTTGTGAGGGACAATGTTGCTCCCATCCATGGCAACTTCCCCTCTTGGAGCTCACCTGAGGATAAGCAGCCTACCTCCCGGAACTGAATGTAGGAGCCAGGCCACTGTGTGTGTGTGTGTGTGTGTGTGTGTGTGTTTCCACCTTTATAAATATAAAGCATATTCCAATACTAGCTAGTTTTAGTTTTACAAATTAAAACTCTAGCTCTCATTCTGGGAAGTTAGAATAACTCTTAGCAGGATAACCCCAAGTGAGAGAATGTTCAGTGGAAAAAATCTGATCTGGCCGACTATCAGATTGTCCTTATCCCAGTCAGGTTTCTTTAGAACTGTTACTGGGCTTTGGGACCTGAGCTGTCAGCAGAGAGACACCTCAGTGTTGAATATCTTAGGGCAGTGAGACCAGAGAAACAAGAAAAACCAGCACCACAGATTATATTCCACCCACACGGAGACATACTAGGTGGGAAGCAGGTTAATGTGTCACACAGCTGCTATGTTAATGTATTAATATGAGAAATAACACAGGTGGAAGCACTGAGAGCATAGGACTAACTCCCACCATCCCAGTGAGAGCTTTTTTCATTTTTGGGGGGGTACCAGAAACCGAACCCAGGACCCTGCACTTGCCAGGGAAGCACTTACGCCACTGAGCTATATCCCCAGCTTTCCCACTATGCCAGTGAAATGTGGCAAAACCCAGCTTGAAGAGAAGTGGCAGCGAGAGCAACTTAGAAAGCGCATCTCACTGTGGGACAGTGTGGTGACTCAGCCGCCTTGTGTCCACTGCTCGGCGCGCACACAGCTGGTAACTGTCCCGCCAGGCAAGTTTTCAGTGTGCATCAGACATTGGAAACAGCATGTACCTTGTCACCCAGGAGCTCCAGGTATAAACTTCTAGTCTAAGAAAATAACCAGCTTCATCGTCAGCTGAGGATAGAGATGTACACATGCACATCTCACACTGACAGTTTCAACTCCACAGTTCATTACAGCCAAAGTAGAGGAATTGTTAAGTACAGAATGAATTAGGAATATATTTAAACGATAGACTATTATACAACCACTAAAATAATGTTTTGAGGAATATTTTGACATACTCATGATAGCAACTGAAAAAAGCAGGATGTAAGACATTGTTATAGTTTATCAGCAATTAACATATGCACATTTAAGACAGCAGTAATAATGATAATTACAGTGGTAGCCAGCACTCACTGGCGGTCACAAGCCAGGCAGGGTTCAGTCACATGGCTCGCTTCAATCTCTCCGAGCCGTCACAGTAGGCTTCATTATTATCCCCATTTTTTAGAAGAGTAAACAAGCACAGGGGCTTGGGCAGTGTTTCTAAGGTCTCGGAGGGGTAGGCATCTGGAGGTGGACCTTCTAGCAGGGCCAGTCTAGCTCTTCAGCCCTCTGTAGCACTATGACAACATTCTGACTGGTCATCCTTGAGAGCTGGGGCCAAAGGGCATGTGATTTTCTTTACATCTCCTACATCTGCAATAGAGATATATTTTTCTGTTGTGAAGATTACTTTTAGAGGCTGGGGATATAGCTCAGTGGCACTGTGCCTGCCTGGCAAGTGCAAGGTCCTAGTTCCATTCCCAGTACGAAAAGAAAGATAAAGTTTTATTTGTTTATTTTTGCCTTTTTGAGACAGGGTTTCGCAGTTCAGGCTGGCCTTGAACTCACTTTGTAGCCCAAGGCTGGCTTCAAACCCACAGCAATCCTTTTGCCTCTCCTGAGTGCTGGGATTACAGGCATGTGCCACAATGCCCAGCTTAAAGATCACTTTTAATTGGCACACATCTATATTCTCAGTACTCGGGGAAACCTGGGTAGAAAGGGGTCTTCTTTGTGAGGTTGGATTTTGATTTTTTAAAATTTTATTTTGGTTTTTTAGAAGATACAAGCTCTGTGGCTGTAAATAAAGCCTGCCCACCTGGAAGAACAGGTTACTCTGAACGATTTTTAGGCCAGACTGCTGCCCCATTCTGAAATCACAAATAAAGCCAAGTAAGACCTGCAAAAATAAAATCACCCTCCCCCAAACAAACAAAAACTCCAAAAGATGAGAAGATATGGAGTACAGATAAAACAGCTCGAGTTTCCTGAGAAAGCAGGAAAGGTGGGGATTCAAGTGATGTCAGAGCAGGGACTGGTCTCAGGAGGGAAGATGTGGAGATGCCAAACAAGAACTACATAAGGACTTGGTGGACACAGGCACGTATTTCTGGTGAAAACTGTTTTCCTTGAGTCAACCTCACAAAGAAGCCCCCTTTCTACCCAGGTTTCCCCAAGTACTGATGTATGCCAATTAAAACTAATCTTAACGAAAGAAAAATATGCCTCTATGGAAAATGTAGATGTAGTATTAACACACACACACACACACACACACATACGAAATGGTGTAGATGTAGTACTTTGTATATATACATGAAATACTTTTAAAAAGTATGGTTGAGTGTGAACAGTGAAGAAGGAAGACTGGTTTAGAACACACGCAAGAGTTCTTGGAGTTCAGCTAAATCAGGAACCTGTCAGGTGTAGCATCAGCTTAAGACTAAGACACAGGTTAATTCAAGTCTTGAAACCAAATCCAGGGCTGGGGTGTGTAACACAAGGCTGTGGGTCTAGCCCCAAGCGCTGCAACAAAGCAACCCAGCCATTTGAAGTGGGGCAGCTGTTGTGGTTTATGTCTGCACATCCCCCCAAATCCTCAAGCAGTCATGGGGCGGGCTTCTAGATATTTGATTGATCCATAGTCCAATGCTGGGATTATGGGTGTGAGCGTTACACCTGCCCTGGGGCAGGCAGATTGCATACAATGTAAGGGAGGGAAGGAGGCTGCTGGCTGCCTTTCCTCTCTTTTGCTCTTGCTGCTTTTGCTGTCTTCTGCCGCCATGAACGGTTGCCCTCTGCCATGTGCCACTCTGCCTTGGAGCCAACCAAGTACGGACTGAAACCTCCACGAACTGTCAGCTAAATAAACCTTTCCTTCCTTCATTGTGGGTGTCAGGTATTTTGTCTCAGCAAGAAGAGAAAAGTAACCAAGACCCCAGCTATCAGAAGTATGAATGCCCAGAGACTCTGAGCACATGGGTTAGCACACGGCCTCTTTAAATTGTTTTGTTTTGCACAGGTTTTTGATGTTTCAAAAATCAGAACATGTCACCTGGCATGGTGGTGCACACCTATAATTCCAGTATTTGTGAGAGGCTAAGGCAGGAGGATTGCTGTACGTTCAAGGCCAGCTTGGGCTACATAATGAGTTCAGGCCAGCCTGATCTATACAGCAAGACCTTGTCTCAAAACAACAATAAACAGGGCAGGCATTTCACAATCCTACCACTTTCAGGCATCACTGGTGGGATTGTGAAATGCATAGTCCTGTTGATTTAGAAATATCAGAATTACAAGTCTATCAATCTATCCCATAGATGATATGAGGTAAAAGGTTATTCAGTAATGTTTACAAGCAGAAGACCGAAAACTACTCCGATGTCCATCTTTGCCAGGGGCAGGGCGGGTAAGCTTTGTGCATCCACAGTGAAATACTGTGTCACTAGAAACACTTGGAGGAAACTCTTTGTGTAATGAGGAAAGAGTGTCAGTGAAAAAAGCAAGACAGATAGCTAAGTATATATATTTGATTCCCTTGTACTTGTATAAAGAAGCACTGGAGAAATAGGTAAGAAACTCAGATGTGTTTCCAAGGATGGTGGGGGCAAGACCAGGAGCCAGAGTTCCTGGTGTTATCTTGTGTTCCGATTCTTTTGTTGCTATTATCAACTTCCTCTTCCAGCCCCACTCCCATGTATTTTGTCAAGCTTTGAGATTGAAGCCAATCTGATAGATTAAAATGGTTATCTTAGCTGAATGTGGTGGCACACGCCTGTAATCCCAGCACTTGGGAGGCTGAGGTAGGAGGATCACCGTGGGTTTGAGGCCAGCCGAGGCTACATACTGAGCTCAAGGGCAATATGAACTACATAGTGAGACCCTGTTTCCAAAAAAAAAAAGTTATCTTAGTACACTTCCAATAAGCATTTTTTTTGTGTGGGGGGGACAAAAGGGGTTTAAGTCAGGATCTTGCTAAGTTGTCCAAGCAAGACTCAAACTTGTGACCCTCCTGCTTCAGCTTCCTGCCTACTGGGGTGGCGGATGCTGCATTAACCTCAATCTTTTTTCCTTTTTTTGCGGTACTGGGGATTGAACTCAGGACCTCGCATCCACAGTGAAATACGTACTTCAGGCAAACACGTATCTCACTGAGCTATATCCCCAGCCCTTACCTCAATCTTTTGAAGACTGAGGTTGAGTTCTGTGTGTGTGTGTGTGTGTGTGTGTGTGTGTGTGTGAGAGAGAGAGAGAGAGAGAGAGAGAGAGAGAGAGACAGACAGACAGACAGACAGACAGAAACTGGGGACTGAACCCAGGGCTTCTGAGTAAGCTACACCCCTAGCCCTTTTAAAATTTATGCTGAGCCAGGGCCTTCCTAAACTGCTAAACTGCCTTGGGGATGGGATCAAATTTGTGATCTTCCTGTTGCAGCCTCCCAGAGCGCTGGGATTACAGGCACATGCCACACACACCTGGCAGGGCTGAACATCTTTCCGTATGTTCTAGGATCATTTCTATTTCCCTTTCTCTAAACCAATGGTTTGTATCCTTTGCTCATTTTTCTTCTGCTACAAAAGCTCTTGGCCTAGGGTTTGTGACATTCTCAGTGGGTCTGGTTACTCAGGGCTAAGAATTAAAGAGAAAAAAAGATCAGTTTATTCTAACCCAATACCTATCTTGTGGCATACACAGAGTTTATTTCAAAGATTTTTAAAAAATTTATTGGAGTTTAAATACACATACTGAAAACTGTACATATACTTTACCATTTGATGGAGTTTTACAAACTAGGTACATTTCTGTAACCAGTATCAGATCAAGACACAGATTATCAGTACCTCAGAAGCCCCTGTCAATATCACCATGCAGGCTCTACCACACTAGACTGTCTTTTCTTCTACAGCTTTATTTCTTGATTCTGTTTTTCCACCTGAAACCTTCCTTATGTTACCACATAAACTGCAAAGTTCAAATGAAAAGAATTTGAATAAGAAGGCATGGATTCCTGAGGCTTTGACTCCTTCAAACTGCGATCCTATAGCACCCTCTGCTGGCCATTGGTAGCTACCAGGAAAAGGCCCCTTCAGGAGCTCTGAGAATTGAGTCCTGGAACTCTGGGTGAGGCCAACTTACTGCAGCCAGCACACAGATGTGAGGCCAGGTCATTCATAAAAGCATCACAAAATTCTCCTCCAGCCCCTACTCTGTCCATTCCCTAGTCTGTTCCTCAGCATTTCAGGAAAGTAGCAATCAAAATTATAGACTACAAAAAAAAAATTACAGACTACAGTAGCTTTGGGGTCTATGAACAGAATGACTGAAAAGATTGACAGGCACATATGATGAATGTTTACATAAAAATTTTTAAAATTATTATTATTATTTTATGTTTTGGAGACAGTATCTTGATATGTAATTCAGGATGGCTTTGAATACATTATATAGCCTCGGCTGGCCTCAAACTTGTGACACTCCTCCTGCCAAAGCCTCCCACGTGCTGGGATTACAGGCATGCACCATCAAACCCTGGTCTAACATTGTTATTAATCCCCCTTAAAATATTACCCTCTTCTTTGAACACATTTATCATATCATATTGTTACTTTTTAAAGCAGTTCTGGAAGTTCTCTTTCATAAATGTCTTTTTGTGGATGTCTGGATGTCCTGAATATTTTTGTTTGTTAGTTTTTTGTTTTGTGAGACAGGATCTCACTATGCAGTTCAGGCTGGTCTCGAACTCAAAGCCATCCTCCTGCCTCAGCCTCCTCAGTGCTGGGATTACAGTATGTGCACCACCATGCCCAGCTGGATTCCCTGAACTGATTCAAAACACTGACCAAAATTTCTATCAAGTACAGTGGTGCCTTGGTTCACGAACTCAATTCTCACTAGAATTCTGGTCACAAACTGAACTGGACAAGAACCAAATGAAATCTCCCTATATAGTCAATACTGAACCTAACCACTGAATTTGATTTGGCTCCAACTCAGTTTGTCACCAGAATCATGGAAAGAATCAAATTTATGAACTGAGGTACCAGTGTAAAAACATTTTTGTGCGACCTTGTCCACCAGATCTGGCACCATGAAGCTTCTGGCTCTTCCCCGCTAAGTTAAAATGACCATGAAATCAAAGCAACCACGAAAGACACAAATGAGCTTCTGGAACTGCTTCAGAAAGCGGCATTATGAGTGTGTTCCGAGAAAGCAGGTGTATTTTGAGGAGATTAATAGTAACATCTTTTATTGAAATAAATTATTAAACATTCACCATTTAAGTCATACCATTCACTATTTAAATTATACTTTGTATAAGCAGCTAATCCTTATTTCCCTACCCTTTGCCTCTTTCCTCGAAAACCAAGACTCTGTGGTAAAAGGCCCCATTGCTCAAATCAACAGCTAGAGGAATCAACAGTCACCGGTCACAGGTTTTGTGTTTTTTGCGATGCTGGAGGTCAAACTTAGGGCTTCATGCCCTAGCAAATTAAGTCATGAACTGAAGCACCACTGTAAAATAAAAACTTGGTATGTCTTCTAATCTCATCCTGTATTTAAAATGATCTATATCTAGTGGCTCTGATCAAACAAGCACTTTATAAATGAAATACTTCTATATTGGGTAGTAAGTCTATTTGTGGTCATTAACACTGTTTCCTAAATTTATAAGAGGTCTAAAGATGTCCTTTTTGTCAGTAGTTATTCCCTATACTCCTGTTAAAGGAGCCTAAATTCTGCTGTAAGAGTAAAAACTAAATAAATACATACAAAAATTTCTACAGAGCTGTGACACTATTTTTTTTTTAATTTTTATTTTAAAGACAAAAGAATGGAGACATATGAACCAGAAAAGCCATAAACAATACAGAAAATACAGAGTTATACAGAATATAGTAGGGAATTAGAACTGGATGTTGTATTACATAGTTATCTTCACATTAGTTAACACAAAAACATTAAAGGAAATACCAAATTATAGATAAGATAGTAGGGAATTTGCACTGGAT
>PVLD010006151.1:0-15640 GCA_004027595.1 Dinomys branickii | reverse complement strand
TTGCTAGTACAAAAACGACTGAGGAAATACAGAATTATAGAAAAGATAGAAGGGAATTAGCTCTGGATGCTGTCCTACATAATGTTACCTTCATCTTTGTTACTCAGGTTACACAGATGATGGCCCTTTTCATCAGTTCGTTTTTTCTCCTCCCTCATCTCCATTGCCCTACCACTCAATCAGTTATCTTCCCTGTGGTAATAACTGTACTCCTGGGTTTATCTATATCCTTGGACTCTCACCTTGGGAAGAGATATAGCTGCCTCAGACTATACTATAACATACAGGGGTGCATACAAACTGCCATGGTTGGAGGTGGGAAAGCACATATGCTCACAGCGGACCGCCCGGCTCCACCCTGTCGTCGTGCTATGGGTGGGGGCGGGTCCAGACCATGTGGCTCCTAACTGGATGGTTCTGCCACTAACAGAGGAAGAAGCAGGAGGGGCAGAGTTAGAGCGAGGCACACACACAGGTGGACCTGGGTCTTGCTGATATACTTCTTGGACATCCAGGTGAAATACACAGTAGGTATTAGGTCAAAGATCAGGGCGTAGAATAAAAACTTAACACTACATGAGGTTTGAAACAGTGGAACTGGATGAAATTTCTTAGCAAAAAACCATAGTATTTTTCATCTTATTCAAGAAATCTTTGTCCACCTGAAGGTAGTGAAGATATTCTATGGGGTTTTTTTCTAGTATTTATCTTGAACGTGTGTGTGTGTGTGTGTGTGTGTGTGTTATGAAGTAGGGGTCAAAGCTCATTTTTCTAGATATGTAGCTGACCGATCACCATATATTGAATAGATAGATTTTCCCTACTAACTTGCAGCACTTCTCCATAAATCAGTGACTGTGCCTGTTATTGCCTGTCTTGAATTAGTAGTGTGTGGCCTTAAGTATGGCAGCTTTGTAGTAATTGTAGGTGTCCAGTAATCCAGATTCTTCTTCACCTCCACCTTTCTTCAGGATGTTTGCATTACATACAAATTTTAAAACCAGCTTCTTTGTGGTTTCACACACACCTGCCAGAATTTGGGATTGATGTAAAACCTAGAGATCAGTTTGAGAGCTTTACCGCCTTAGTAATACTTCAGTCCATGAATGTAAGACAACCGTCCACTTATCTAGGAAGTCATTATTTCATTAATGTCTTATTTGCAGCATAGAGAAATTTCCCCTTTTTAAATTGAATTTATTCCTGGGTATTTAATTTTCAGTGCTATTGTAAATTGCTGTTCTTATTTGACTTTCTAATTGTTAACAAAAGGCCACAGAGTCTTTAGAGATTGAACAGAGAAGTAGCCACGAGTGAGAGGCCTGAGAAGAAGGAGCTAGGGAAGCAAAGGAAGGCAAAAGGAAAAAAAGGTTTTAAGTGATCAAATATGTAAAATTTTACTCTCATGTATAATAAGATGAAGACAAATGGGATCAATTGGATATAGAAAAAAATCTTTTCCAGATGCTTTGCTTGAATAGTTGCCAAGAAATACAGCAGCAGCTATTTAGGGAAAGAAAGGTTTAAGAAAGGATATTTTTAAGCATCTGGATGTCTAGAAAATAAGGATGATTCATGAAAGAGGAAGAATATGATAATACAGAAGATTATCCAAAAATCTAGACTTTAAGGAAAGTGAGACAGTGGAGTAACCCAAGGGCTAAACACTTGAATGTGGCAGTGGAGCCTTGGTCCTACACAGCCAGCAAACAGAGGGGTCCTGCACAGAGCCAGCAAACAGAGGGGCGGGGAGGGAGAGAAAAAAGATTAGGCGGTTATGTACATGTACCTCCGGAAGTAGTCATCAAACACTGCAAACATGTACGCACTTATAAAAATGAAAATCTACAGAAATACAGAGCACCAGCTGTTGCACAAGGGAAGGACCTGCATTTAGGCTTAATGACACATTTAGGAGACTTCAAGTTCAGTTTATTATGCTTAGTAATAAAGTAATTAACATTCATTTAATTTTAACGCTATGCCTGGCAGTCTAAAAATATTGTGTCATCTAACCTTCATAAAACATTGAGTTTGGAATTAGTAATCACATTTTCTATAGAGAAAAGTTTCAGAGAAAGTACGTTGCTAAGAATCATATACTTAGGGCTGGGGATATAGCTCAGTGGAATAAGCGCCTGCCTAGCAAGCGCAGGGTCCTGAGTTCGATCCCCAGTACCGCCAAAAAAAAATCATATACTTAGTTATTGGTAGAACTAGATGGCTAAATTCTCAAAATCTTTCATTTTAAATACTTCAATAACAGCCAGGAGGCTGTTACTTATTATTTAAATACTTCAGTAACACTTGGGAGGCTGAGGCAGGAGGATCATCGCAAGTTCAAGGCCAGCTAGGGCTACAAAATGAGTTCAAGACCAGCCTGAACTGCATAGTAAAACTCTATCTCTAAAAGACAGTAAATAGGGATGGGGATATAGCTCAGTGGAGTAAGTGCCTGCCTGGCAAGCGCAAGCCCAAGGTACCAGTACCGTGATAGATAGATAGATAGATAGATAGATAGATAGATAGGGCTGGGGATATAGCTCAGTGGAATAAGCGCTTGCCTAGCAAGCGCAGGGTCCTGAGTTCGATCCCCAGTACCGCAAAAAAAAAAAAAAAAAGATAGACAGACAGACAGACAGACAATAAGTACATACATACATACTTAAGTAACAAAGAGAAGTAGATGTTTATCAACATTATTTTCTGGTGAAAATGGACTGTTTTTTGTTTTTTGGAGGGTTTTTGTCTGTTTGAGATGGGGTCTCACTATGCAGTTCAGGCTGGCCTTGAGCTCACTTTGTAGCCCAGGCTGGTCTCGAACTCACAGTGATCCTCCTGCCTCAGCCTCCCAGCACTGGGATTACAGGTGTGCACCTCCACACCAAGATCAACAGGTTCTTTATTATGCAGTTTTTATTAGATTTTTTCCAGTTAGTACACCAAAATGTATTATAAACTCCCAAAGACCCTCTTAAGGATTTTTTATTCATTTTATTTTATCCATGTATGAGTAGTATTTATTTTATCACTGTAAAGTAATTTTAAAGTAAATATAGAAATGAATTTGTTGGTCATTTGTCATTAATAGTAAACTGTTTTGTAAGAAGATCGAGAGGCTGTTTGACCCTGAGTACGTTAACCCAGATTCTCGGAGCAATGCAGCAACGCTGTATAGGTAATGTGTTCTTCCTTTGCTGAGCCGTGTAATGTAGCCATGCTCTTTCAATTAGTGCAGTTGAATTTTTACTCAATTTTTTATACCTTCTCTTTCTTAAAGATGCTGTTTGTGTAAGAAACTTTTAACAAAAGAAACGGAAAGAAGGATTCCTTGTATCCCTGGAAAAATCAATGTGGATCGACACGGAAACATCATCTATATTCATATAAGGTATACTGAAGATAAAACACAGCTTTTCTGTGTGGATTTCAAGTGTATTTATAAAAGCATAACTTCACTTCTAAGGGACAGGATAGCATCATTCCTGCAGATGATACATCTTCGATTTAGAGAGGTACTGTTTTCAAAACAAAATTGATATAAAAGCTACCTTTTATTTACTCGCTATACTTTGTAACATCTTTAAATTTCAGAACGGTAAAAATTATTATAGTTTAATCTTAAAATACATTCTGGTCAGTGACATTAATGTGATTTCTTTTCAGTAATAGATTTAGTTACCAATAGACGTGTTGTAGCTGGTCAAGGTGGCACATGTCTTTACTTCTAACACTCAGGAGGCTGAGGCAGGAGGATCAATGTGAGTTCAGGGTCAACCTGGACTATATAGTGAGCTCAAGGCCAACCTGAACAGCATAGTGAGACCCTGTCTCAAAAAATCAGAAAAAGAAAAAAACTAAAACAAAATCAAACTATTTCTCTATAGGTAAGCACCTAATAAGTCTGACTGAAGGCATCAAGGGACACTGAGGATGCTCAGGGTACGAACAGCCCCTTACCCAGACCCATATTGATGACCTGTGGACTCTCATTTTAAGTTAGAGATTGGGATTGTAGGTCCATGTAATGCCCCAGGAAAGAAAAAACTTTAAAAGATATGTATTCTTAATAATTTCCTTCTGCTAAGAATCTGTCCAAAAAATGTAAATGCATTTAACAAGGATACCCAATTGCTTTATTAAGTATAATAAATAGAAAAAAAATAACATTCAGATGATTAAGCATATTAAAATATATCTATGCATGTAGAGCTGTAGAAAACACATCTAATCAATTCCTGCCATGCAGCATTTAAGATTTTTTTGTACCAGGAATTAAACTCAGGACCTTGCACTTGCAAGGCACTTTGCTACTGAGCTGCATCCCCAACCCAGCATTTAAGAATTTATGTTGGAAAAAAAAATATTTACCCAGGAAATGATAGTGGTGAATTTTTTACAGTAGGAGGAGGCTGTAAAACAGCTGACAACATGTGCATAAAATGTTCAGTGACAGTGTTGCAGGCAGCTTTAGTTCTCTTTTTGCTTATTCTATTTTTTGTGTTATAAATGTGTACTACATTATTAAAGATAAAATCTTACAGGTATTACATTGTACATTTTAAACATTAAAACAAAAATCAAGCAGTGCTTAATTTGACTTTTGTGTTAATAACATCGACAAGTTCTTCTAAGTTCCTAAATTGTCCGGGTTGGGCTCAAACTTGTGATCCTCTTGCCTCAGCCTCCTTAGAGTGTTGGGCTTACAGGTATGTACCACATGCCCAGCTCTGATAGCAGTCATTATTAACAGCAGTAGTAGTATATGAAGAAAGTAATTAAAAATAAAAAGCTGATACTATAGCTTCAACATCCAGTTTTGTTGTTCTATTCAACGACAGTTGATACATACATTTGAAAAGATCTCTTCAACTTTAAAAACAGATGTGCTTTGTAATAACAGATGTAATTTGTAATAACATAATGTCATTTTGTTATTTGTTGAACAAACCACAAAAATAGCAAAAGTTAAAAAAGATTAAAATAGACACTTAAAAAGTACGGGAACTCGAACTGCGAGTGATCATAGCAAATACAATTTAGTCTTTGCCCTATTTAATTTTAAAATGTATTTTACAGCTGTATGTGGGTGCTGTAATCCCAGTGGTCTGGGAAGCCAAGGCAGAAAGATCCCAAGTTCAAGCCCAGCCTGTGTAACTTGGTAGCTTAGCAAGACCTTGTCTCCAAATAAAAAAATACAAAGCCCCCCGGGGTGCAGCTGAGTGCAGAGGCCTTGAGATCAACCCTCGGTAACCACCTCCAAAGAAAGTATTTTACTAAGACCTGGTTGCGTATTACTGTGTTGCTGAGTTATAAAAAAGCTGTCTGGAAATAATGTAAAAAACGAACACACTAATGAAATGTCTGGAGTCCCCACTGCTGTACCAGTAGCGTGTCATAGCATAGTGCAGTTAGCCTAAAGTTCCCATTCAGTGCCTACATGTCAGTTGTTGACCTGTTCAAATTTAATCAATAATTAAAAATTAACAAATAGCAATAACAATTTGGCATTCAGCCTTTCATACCTTCATGTGTTGCTCAGAGAATAAACAAACACCCAAATGAAATTTTATCTGTGAGGTGTAGTCAACGCTACAATGAATGTTTGAATTTTAAAATAAAATTACTGCAGAGGAAAACACATTGCCACTAATCTCACTCCTAATACTCCCTCTCGCTTCAAACACTCATCCCATGGTTTGCTGCTTTCTGAGGCTGTCCCTGAAGTCCTTTCAGGAATATCTTTGGTCGAGCTGTGGTGCTCCCTTGACGTCCTGAATGGATTGAAAACACTGACCTTTCCCGGTCATTTTGACTTTGGGAAAGAGCTGGAAGCTGCACATGGTTCTGGCCTGGCTCAGTAAGGTGATGAGGACACACCAGAGTGTATTTCCCAGCCTGCTTTCCTTGGGCGACACCGCAGCAGACTTCACTGTATTTCTGATCACAGCTCATAAAGAGGAAAGAGGACTTTCAGAATGGCCTCAGAGAGTGGCAGGAATGAGGGAGGAGGTGTGTCCAAAGTGAGGGGAGTGTGTTGGGAGGGTTTCGGGATAATGTCTTCTACTATAATAATTTCTAAATTTAAACATTTAGGCTGTGGAGATAGCTCAGTGGCACAGCGCCTGCCTGGCAAGCGCCAGGCCCTGAGTTTGATTCCCAGTACCAAAACAACAATTACTGCGTATTTTGATCACTCTTGTACCATTCATTGAGCCCATACCACATTATCATTTCATGAATATTTGTGGTGATAAGCCACAAGTTTTTAAGAAGCATTTGTTTGAGACAAACTGTTCATATTGCTTGCTTGTAAAATCATCTAACTGAAACTCTTTCCCCAGAGATAAGACTTGGGATGTTCATGAGTACTTGAATAGCCTTTTCGAAGAATTAAAGTCCTGGAGAGATGTATATTGGCGGTTATGGGGAACAATCAACTGGCTGACGTGTTCCAGATGTTTTCAGGTGAGACTTCTTTTTCATATCCTCCTCTGCAGCATTACAAGCAGGTGTCTGGGGGAGCAGGCACAGTGGCCTGGGTGGCCGCCCCTCCCCTGGCCATGTGGAAAGGGGCAGGTCAGAGGAGCACTGCCACTACCCCCATCTCCACAGCCTCTCCCCAAAAGAAGATGGTGACCTAGAAGAGCAGTTGTCTGATGAGGCGTGTACAGCAGCAGAGTTCATCGTTCCTGCCCTTCCTGGAGAGTTTACTCAGGCTTTCAAAGATGTTCACTTATGGCTAAATGATGTTCTTCCCAGGGAAGGGACAGCGCATACAGTTGCACAATATAACTTGGACCAGTTTACTCCAGTAAAGATTGAAGATTATAAAGATCAGGACTGATAACCGAACTTGGCAAATTGGGAAATGGAAAGTGTTTGAATCCACAGAACAAAATCTGCTTCAAATCACTTAATCAAGGCCAGCCTGGGGCTCACAGTGACTTCAGGGCCAGCTTGAAGTACATAGCAAGATCCTTTCTCATAAAACATACATTTGCACAAAAACAAAGATAGAGGGGCTGGGGATATAGCTCAATGGCATAAGCGCCTGCCTGGTAAGTGCAAGGTCCTGAGTTCGATCCCCAGTATCGCAAAAAAAAAAAAAGAATAAAATAAAACGAAATAAAAGCCAATGTAGTTCATGTGAATTTTAAATACAGTGGTTTTATTGAGGTACAGTCACATACTATAAAATTCATTCCTCCCAGACATATACTTTATTGACTTTGTAAAGTCTCACTCTGTGTGACAGTCACCACCCATCAGTGCTAGCTCATTTACATCACCACAAAAAGACCCTGCAGTCCCAGTTCTTTCTTCCAGTTCCTGGCAAGCACTAACCCACATTGAGGCTCTGTAGATTCATTGTCTCTGTACATTTCATGTAAATGAGACATACAAACTGTGGTCTTCAGTAAAGCATATTTGAGATGTCTAATCTTACTGTGAAAATATAAATATAAATATAAATAAATATATATACATATGTATATAATTTTTTTTTTTTACCCAGGCTTTTCTGTGTATTGAGTTTTCACATTGCCAATACCACTCAGAAACAGTAGTTTACCCTGCTGCAGCAAGTTCCCTGAGTGCTGCCGGCACTGGAATTTACCCTTGCTGCAACCAGAAAGCTCTCCGGTTTGACCCCACCCAGGTTACCAAGGTAAACTTGGAGCATTGCCCTTTGGTGGTTGCAGTGCACCCCAGTGTTAAGTTACTGTTTCCCTCTTCTGTTGTTCTTAAAGTTTAAAGTAACACAGGTGTGTGGAAAAGGCTTCAGCAGTACATAGGTGAGTATGAGAAGGGGAGCCCCTCCATACGCGCTCCCGCGTCTCCGTCTCCTTAGCGGGGCCACAGGTCGCAGTCTCCTTTCAGACCTTTTCACATTTTAGGCCCAAATTGTTTGTAGTCTCTGCATACTGCATGTGGCATCGTACTATTCGTATTATTTTGTAATTTGCCCTTTCACTCGGTAACATACTCAGATTGTCTTTTGGTGTCATTTTCTGTCACTCTCGGGTGGTAGTCTGAGCTGGGCATGTGTACACAGCTTTTTTAACCGTTCTCTTAACAATCTTCACACATTCTCCTCCTGGCAAATGTTGTTTCCCGATCAGTGCTATTATACTGTTGCGTTGAACATCTCGGTGTAATATGTGAATATTGCTGTAAGTCAGATTCCTTGATTACTAACATTTTTTAAAACGTCACGTTTTTGAAGTTCACAACTGGATGAAAGGAACCTAACTCTCATTGTCGTCATCCATACAGAAATATTTATAAAGCACCAAAGGTGAGCAGTTCACACTGACGAGTGTGGTGCGGTTTAAGAAATGACATCCCAGCAATAAATTTAACAGAATATATGCAAGAACTCTGTACAGAAAAACCAAATGTCATTGACAGAAAAGAAAACTTAAAACTACATCATTCTGTCATGTTTGGAAGACTCCATATTGTAAAAGATTAAATGCTTCCTGAACTGACATATATAGGTGAAAATCCTACAAAACATGAAAAAAAACCCCAAAAACACCCAGATCATAGGCATTTCACGCAAGACCCAAGAAAACAGTTGTTCTGTAAATATGCCAAGGGCAGCCTCATTGGTAACTGGAGAAATGCAAATTAAAACCACAGTGAATACCTATACCCACTCACTAGAGTAACTGAAATCTAACTAGTATCCACATGTTAACAAGGATTTAGAATGATCGGGGTTCTCGTGATCTAGTGACAAGAATGTAATTGGCTGTATATGAGCAACCAGAAAGCAGGTAAAAGGATGTTTATAGCAATAGTGTTTCCCCAAACTGGAAGCAGCCCACCCACCAACTATAGAAGAAATAAATATATGTTCACATAGTGGGTCCTTATACATTAACGCAAATGTTACAGTTCCATGTAGTAACATGGCTGAGTTAGAAGAATGTGATGTTAAATAAAACTGTAAAACTGTACTGTCGGTAAAACTGACATATATGAGTCAAAATCACGAGGTGAAACTGTGCGGTAGTGTCTGGGGATGCATCCATTAAGTGGTCACAGGGTTAAGAAAGCAAGGAGGTCATTGCCATAGAGTTAGGATGGAGAGCAGAGTTACCTTTGGGGAGGAGAAGGGCAGGATCAGGAATGGACCCCTGGAAGACTCCTGGAATGCTGTTTCTTAACGTGAGTAGTGACTGTATGAATTACTTGGGTATTTGCTAAGCTGTACATTTGTGTTTCAGTCTCTTTTCTGTATTTTTTTCTCAAGTTGTAAATATGATTTGACTAAGCAAGAACAAAAACAGTGGTCCCTAAAGGCGTGTTCTATAATGAACTGACTTCTCTAAATTACTCTTCTTCCGAGACAGGGCTGTAAAGTGAGAGACCACATGGTTGCCCTTCATGATCAAGGTGAAGAAGGGGATTTGCCGTCTTGTCCGGCTGCCAGGACACTGGATGATCTGCAGAAGCACAAAGACGTCATTGTTGTGCCTTTTTCTAAAGATACAGTTAGGTGAGGAAAAAACTAAGCAGTAGCACTGTATTGCGGCCTTGCTCAGTGACTCCTACTTCAAGAATCCCCAAGCTCATACTAGTTCCCCAAGTCAGTAATTTCAGTCCTCTAGTTAGTGTTCATTACTTTGCAAAGCTTAACTGAAATTATATTAGTTTATCAGGAGAACAACAGACATTTATTTGATAGGAAAAACACTTAAAAGTATTGGAGGCCCACAGGGAAGAAGAATTAATGAGTTGTTGATGACTAAAAAGGTTGGAGCCCTTAATCTAATTTTTAAAGATTTGCTTTGTTGTCTCTCCCCCATTGCTTTAAGCCCTTTGTTTTGATTGACGGGGTTGTTTCTTTTTTTGTGGATTGAGCCCAGGGCCCCACAATGCTAGACAAGCAGTCTACCTCTGAGCTGCATCCCTAGCACCAAGCCCTTCCTCCCTGTTCAGCTCCTCTTCCTCCTGCTCCTCCTCCTCCCTCCCTGCCACACCCACACACTGGGGGTTTAGCCTAGAATCTCTGCAATCAGCTGCATTCCCAGCTCTTGTTTAATTTTTTGAGACAGGGTCTCACTATATCACTAAATTGCCTAGGCTGTACTCAAACTTCCAGTCCTGCCTCAGCCTCTGGGAGTGCTGGGATTGCAGTTTTACACTGCTACCCAGCTGTGAGCCCTCTGAAACTGCGTCATTCACACAGCTTTCCATTAATTGGAATTCCTGAAATTCAGTTGTATTTGAAGTCACTTCCATTGTTCTGTAATTAGGGTAGGCTCTCAGGTTTGGGGCTGGTGCTGGGCATGGTGGTGTATTCCCAGCATTCCAAGAGGCTGGGGCAGAAGGATCGCTGTGAGTTTGAGGCCAGCCTGGGCTACATAGTAAGTTCGAGGCCAACTTGTACTGTTTCTTTGGGGTTTTTTTTGTTTTTTGTTTTTTTTGGAGACCCAGTCTCAAAAACAATTTTAAAAAAAGGTTTTGGCTGGAAAACCATTTAAAAGAGTCTGTTCTCCGAGCAGTACCAGTCAGGCTGAGGGTGTGGTTCAGTGGTAGAGTGCTTGCCTACCATGCAGGGGGCCCTGGGATCAATCACCAGCACTGGAGGAAAGGCAGTACCAAGAACAGCCCTATCCAGCACCTAGCAAATATGCTGCTGCTTGCGCAGTGGGCCACCCTATGTGGATGGCGTTGTTAAGGAATTCATAAATGCAGGTGCTGAAGTGGCATCTTTCCACTCGGTAACTGTTTCTTTTTCTTCAGTGCTGGAAATCACACAGGAGCTGGATTTTTTGTTTGTTTTTGTGGTAGAAGGATTGGACCCAGGAACATAGGATTACTGAAGAAGCGCTCTACCACTGAGTAAACCCCCAGCCCTTCCTTTTGTTTTGAGACAGGGTCTCACTAAGTTGCCCCTGCTGGCCTTGAAGTTGTGACCTTCCTGCCTAACTGGCTGGGTTATACACATGTGACGGTGTGCCCAGCTACACAAGGAACTGTATTTGTTCAGATTGACTTATAAAACATTTAATAAGATCTTCTCATTAAGTTTTTAAGAAATTAAACCCTTCTCCATAAAAGCGTCTTCTTCTTTCAAGTGATCCTGTGGTTGGCTCCTGTGATGAAAACAGTCTAGAATGTGATGTTTTCCTGGAGCCGCATGCGCCGTGGGGCCCCAAAACTGGGGAACTCAATGCTGTGAGTAGCCTGCTGTATTTATTCTTTAGAAACACACTTGATGACTGTGTTTTAATTAATTTTTGACAGGAATATGGTCAGTTTAAAATAGAACTGATTACCTAATCGTAGAAAAGTCATATGCTGAGTTAAGACTACACAGTGATATCACACTCCTTACCCTCAATTAATAACTCAGATTAAAATTTGAGCAGGGGAGTAACATTCTTCAGGATTTTTATTACGGATAAATAATAATTTGAGAAGTGAAGATCATATGAATAGGTACTTTGTCTCCCCTTATTCTATAAACTTTAATTATAATCAAGAATATATTTAATTTTTCAAAAGCTTGAAGGCTGAAATATCTCTACAGTGATCCAAAAGCTGATTCCTTTGTTTGTGACTAAGGAACAGAGAATGTGTTGGCTTGAGAACTTCTGCCTTTATGCTGGTTGGGGTAGAATTTACTTGAGAAAGTGAAAAATTCCAGGCAGCTATTTAAATATTTGGTCATTAACATTTATTTTTTTATATCAATAAATTATATGATCATGATCCCTTCATTTATAATAAAAAATAAACATTAAAAATGATTGAAATAGTTCAAAAATAACAGGTTATCTTTACATAGGATTTATTTGTCCTTTGGAAGTGATATTGGAAAAGTATTCTTTTTTTTTTTTCGAGACAGGATCTCTTTATGTAGTTCAGACTGGCTTTGAACTCACTCTGTAGCCCAGGCTGGTCTTGAACTTGTTTTGGGAGGGGTTTGTGAGGATTTTTTGGTATCAAGAATCAAACTGAGGACCTCGCACCTGCCAGGCAGGCACTGCGCCGATGAGCTCTGCCCCCGGCCCTGGTCCTGACCTCGTGGCGACCCACCCGCACCGGCCTGTTGAGGGCTGGGGTGGCTGGTGTGCACCACCTTGTCCAGCCCCACTTTGTACCTTCTTCCTTTTCCCCTCCTGCACTGAGGGTCGAATCAAGGTCCTGGCCCGCTCTAGGCAAGGGCTCTGTTACTGAATTATACCCCAGCCCGCTGTCTTTTCTGTAGACATCCGTAACCTCTGGGCAGGAGATTTAAAATAATGACATTAACTTAGTATATCAGTTTCAGGCTGAGTTTTAAATTGTTCCAACTTGAAAGGGAACTATGCTAGTAACTTCTTCAACTCTTCTGCATTACCCATGTGGAAGTGAGGAGCTGTGACCTGTGGAGGAAGAGTATTAATCTATTACTCTTCTCTCTTACAGTTCTTATCTCTGAAAAACTGGACTCTGCAACTAGTAAGTGAGCGATTACATTCAGCTTTCTTCATATGTGAAGGTCTAGTTTAATAAAATCTTATGAGCAGTTTTTTTTTACAAATTTTAGTTAAACACTTATCTTCTCTGTTAGTTTTTCCACTTTTGTATTTACTAAAAATGCCCTAAGATTGTTTAAGAGGGACGTGTATTTCATCATCAGGCTGCCTGGTGAAAAAGCTTTTTTTTAAGTTAATTAAGTTAATTGGTGCATTGTCGGTAGACGTATTGACTGCGTTCATCATAGGGAATTTGTACCTGTACATGACATCTTGTGGATCTTTTGGTTATTTTCATTCTTAAATCACATTTAGTACAATGAATAAAGGAAATATCTGTCAAATTCTCATTTGGTTGGTTGACTCATTGGTCCAATTTTTAACTTGTTCACCTACCCTATGCCTTCAGCCGTCCTTATTCATGAGAATGTGAAAGGGATTTGGGTTAGCAGTGACAGACAGTAGGGTACATGGGTGCAGGAAACAAATGTAGGAATGTTGAACTGTTACCAGCCCCAGTCACGCGTGTATTTGTTTAGAAAGCTGCTTGTCTGTTGTTTATTTTTTGAGAAGGGGGCTTGAAGTCCCGATTCTCCGGCCTCAGCCTCTCAAGTGCTTTGACTGTAGGTGTGGGCCACCAGGCCCAGATGGGAGACTACTTTACTACTGATAATTGTATTGTAATTTAATCAATAAAAGAAAAGTAGGTTCAGTTGAGTGATGAAAATGCAGATTCAACAAATGCTGAGTACCTATTATATGTCTATCACTGTGCTAGGTTCTGTGAAGGAAATACATTTTAAAAATCTGTTATGATATAATCTTGTTTTGGGGTTATTTTTGGTTTTTTGAGACAGGATCTCATGATACAGTTCAGTCTGGCCTCAAACTCAATTCTTTCAGCGTAGGCTAGCTTTGAACTCGTGGTGATCCTCCTGCCTCAGCCTCCTGAGTGCTGAGATTATAGGCATGCATCACTGCGCCAAGCCCGGTGTAGTCTTGTGCTAAGTGTCGTTTTGGTTTTTGTCATTTTGTGGTGCTGTGGGTTGAATGCAGGGTTTCGTGTGTGATAGGCAAGAGCTCTACCATTGAGCTACATCCCCAGCCCTAAATGTAGAACTTCTTATGGCCATATCCTGGGTGTGGTACTAGGTAGGCAGCAGTCATTTTATCAGCTTTGATGTGACTCCTTCATCCAAAATAAACACGTATATGTGCTTTAAAGAATTCATCAGACCCTGGAATGGTGGCACACTCCTGTAATCCCAGCACTTGGGAGGCTGATGCAGGAGAATCCCTGAGAGTTTAAGGCCAGCTTGAATACATGGTGAGACCCTATCTCAAAACAAACAAAAAAAGAATTCATTAGAGGCGTAATAGTATTATATTTGTAATAGATGTGTTTGTTTTTAAATTTAGAAACAGCAGTCGTTATTTTCAGAAGAAGAAGAATACACCACCGGGTCTGAAGTCACTGAGGATGAAGTTGGTGACGAGGAGGAAGTATCCAGGAAACAAGGTGCTGGCTTCTCAGTCAGACTCGGGCCTCACTGCTCACGGCGACGTCGCATTCTGAAGCTTTACTCTAAGGGACGGGGATTGGCTTTGTGTGTCAGCGTGGTAGATCACAGTGTCAGCACAAAAAGGAGAGAAAGGAGGCTCCGTTAAGCTCTCAGCCCTGGCACAAATACTGAGCACTCAAAGCTATAAAGGAAATACAGTACACTGAGAAATAACCCTCCAGATTTTTATTCAGTTGTAACCTAATGTGCACCTCACAGCAGGTGAGGTATGATCAGAGATGGTACCTGCACTAGCTTGGAGAGCCCCTCAAATGAGCATTAAATACCATTCATAACTGTGACTTTTAACAGATCAAAAACACAATTACGGCTATAAAATGATCGTGTCAAAAATTTTCGACTCATTAGTTTCACGAAAGAGCAGGGAAAATTGGTTCAAAGGGCCTTTGAAAACCCAGCTATTTATAGGCATTTGAAAAAAGTACCCTGAGAAAAGATTGCAAGTGAGAGGCAATGCTGCTTAAAGTCCCATAGGGCAGTAAATCCACAACCTTGGAGCCAGTCTTTCCCACTAGCGAGAAATCATTTGTGTTTCTATTACACAGAAAAATCTGCAAGTTATCCTGTAAGTTTGGGCTACAGTCCGCAGACTGTAGTCAGGGTTGGGGTGTCGCTTGCTGGTAGAGGGCTGACCAAGTCTGTGCAAGGGCCCCGGCTTTATCTGCAACACACATTAAAAACAGAAAAATGAAAGCAGATGCTCAGCAGTCCTTCAATATGAGGTTGAAAAGACATGCTGCTATGTCGTGGCCTTCAGGTTTTACACATTTGTGTAATATCAGATCACTTCGTGAAAACCCAGGTCTCTCAGTTATCTTCAGGCTTGATTGGTCAAGGAGAAAATCCTGCTCTGTGTGTGTGTGTGTGTGTGTGTGTGCGCGCGCGCGTGTGCGTTCCATGTGATCAGATTTAGCATTCTTCAGTGAGGCTGGTGACTTGGCACAGCGACGTAGCTACACAGTGTTCCTTCGTGCCCCTTTTATTTTATACTCGCTGTCCTAAAGCAATCACTGATCTGTATTTTGTCATTAGTTTAGCTTTTGTGGGACTTCATGTGACTGGAATAGGGAATAGGCTTTTGTCTTTGGAGTCTTCCATTTAGTTTGCTGTTGAGAGTGACCCGGCTGCGTGTGTCAGTAGCTTGTTCCTTTTCGTTGCACAGTCGTATTCCGCTATATGGACGGATCGTAATCTGTTTACCGATTCACAATTTCATGGATGTTTGGATGGTTTCCAGTCGTTGGCTATAATGCTGCTGTGAACATTTGCATACAAGTCTGTATGGACGTGTTTTCATTTTTGTTGGGTAAAGCAATTTCCAGGTCATGTTTAACTTTATAAGAAACTGCAAAACTGTTCCTGCACAGTGACTGTACATTTTTTTTTTATTTTAGAAACATAAAAGCACAAAAACATATTGACAAACAGACACCCATTATCATAGAAAATAGTACAATCACAACTAATCTATAGACAAGGTGATATGGTCTCAACAGTAGTTGTTGCTTTATCCATTGATATCTTCGAATTGTAGATGTATGGACCCATATATAGACATGCAAATTTAGTCAGACA
>PVLD010006150.1:0-103615 GCA_004027595.1 Dinomys branickii | reverse complement strand
ATCTCAACAGTGGTCATTGCTTTATCCATTGATATCTTCGAAGTGTAAATACATAAACCCATATACAGACATGCAAATTTAGTCAATCAATTCTCTCAACAATAGAAAAAACACAAAAACCAAAAATCCAAAGACAAAAAACAAAACAGGCAAACATCAACAACAGCAACAACAACAACAATAACAAAAAAAACACCAATAGTTGCTGCTTTGCATATTGATATCTTCGAAGTGTGTGTTCAGGACAACACATACGGACATACAAGATTGATCAAATAACCCGTCATCGATTATTGCTTAGCATTAAGTGATATAATACAATAGTAGAACCATGTTAGCCCTCCTGCATATATGCATATTCATATATACATACATACATTTTTGTCTTTTTCTTTTCTACTTTCCTTCATCCCATCTAAGTTTTTAAAATATCATTTGTGTCAAGTTTTGGTAGACTCAGTTCTGAAGCAGTACCTAATTTGGGCCAAATATTTCACCCTTATAAATAAAATCTTTTGTTGCAATATCAACTTTAAACCCATCTTCAACTGTGTCTTTTAACTCAGGATCTGGATTCTAAGTCTCACCCCAAATGCTGTGTGCCAAAGTAGATGATCAAATTAACTGGATTCAGAAAAATTCTGTGGGCTAAGTGTCAAATGTATTAAAAAATTACAATCCAAAAGGATCAAATACTATTTAGTGATTTTACCACCCTTTACTCCTATTCCCTGTTAAAAGAAACCATGTTTTTGCAAATAACATGAATTTCATCCATGTGACAGAAAATGTGTAATAAATCTTGATAGTTTCAGTGTTCAACAATCAAGCATCTATAAACCCTGTGATTTGGTAGAGAGAAATATAGAAGAATGATTTGTGCTTGATGGCAATTGAATGAAGCAAATTAAAATTGTGTTTTGAGTTTATAATATGGAGAGAGGGAGGGAGGGATGGAGAGAGAAGAAGAGAGACTTGTGGAGGGTGGGGATACTCATCCGACACCACTGAAAGTAAGTTGGCACCAAATGCTCACTTTTTAAATCAGCAACTGAGATAATCAGAATTCTTTCCTTGTGATTTATAATGCACTTCATCCAAACAGCCTGATATAATGAGGGAAGGAAAGTTGTATTTGTTGAAGAATCTAGCTAATAAATAACTAAAGGTAATTAAATGAAACAAACCACAATTGTGCAACTCCAAATGAAATAAGTGCTTAGAAACCAACCATCAGTGGATAAACAGAGAAGTAAAAACTGATGGTAGTGTTTACAACGGAAGTATCATGCGACAGCTCTGTGACTCTCTGGCCAGTGTTACCTACTGCCACTAAAATCGCTGGAACAACACATAACATGACTGCTGATGTGACATAATGTGAAACACAGAGTGGCCAGTCTGTTCCTGTTACCTAACAGAATGCCACAGACTGGCTAACTTACAAAGAACAGAAATGTGCTGTCCATAGACCTGGAGGCTGGCAAGCAGGACATCAGCGGCTGGAAGGTTCACTGTCTTCCCAGGCTTAGTCTGTTTCCAGAGTACTGCCTTTAGCATTTGGTGCTTACACGGTGAACATGAGGAGTGGACTCTGTGTTCACATGTAGGAGACATGGAAGGTCCAGAGAGCACACTGGAGCTGGTCTTATGAGGACACAAACACTTCTGTGGAGGGAGAATCCCGTGGTCCATCCCAGAAGCCTCGCCTCTTAATGTCGTCTGTTTGGGATTTGGTTCCATCTTATGATGTTTAGAAGGATACACATACTCCAGTAATGACCTCCCACCCCTGGGCTCCAAATAAACAAGCCCTTGTGCCGTGCAAAGTACTTTCATTTCACCCAAGTATCCCCAAGTGTCAAAACTTATCACACCATCAACTCCAAAACTTAGGGCTTCATCACATCTAAATATCATGCGTATGATCTATGACTGAGATTCACAGTACCAAGTTGAGAGGCAAGTCATCCTCCAGCTGTGAGTCTGTGAACAGACAGATTATTTGCTTCCAAAATATAATAGAAGGACAGGCACAGAGCAGAGAATTCTGTTTCTAACAGGTCAGATAGTTAAAAAGAAAGCAGTAGCAGATCCCAAGTAATTCCCAAACCCAACAAACCAACACTAAATCTTGAGGCTCAAAAATAATCTTGTACTGAATGTCCTGCCTTCTGGACACACTGGGCTGGAGGGTGGGTCCCCAGGGCACGGTGTGCAGCCCATGTTGCAGCTCTCATGGGTAGGGGTCTCATGCTGTGGCTCTCTTGGGCTTGAATTGCATGCTGGGGGATCTGTTGTTCTGGGGTCATGGGAGTGGCTTTAACATGACTGCTCCCCTGACAGTGCCGTAGTGGAGACTCTGCAGCGGGCTAACTCTAAAGCCCTTTGGAACATCCTTTGAAACCTAGATGGAGGCACCCACGCCTCTACAGTCTGGTATTCTGAATGCCCACAGAAGTAGCACCAAGTTTTGCCACCAGTCCCCTGAAAAGAAGTGGCCCGAGCCATGACTGGTGTGACTCTTAACAATGTGTTAATTTAATTTAATTTGATAATGGCCTAGCAGATTAGTGTAGCACTGTTCTATGTTTGTTTGGGGATGATTGATATACACACCAGCAAACTGTGGGGGAAGACTCACTCCGGATGTGGATGACATTAACCAATAAGGTGGTAGCTTGGATGGGATAAAAAGGGAAAGGAAGTGCTGCCATTTTGAAGGGCTCTAGCCTTCCTGAGCAGGGGGCCCTTTGCTGCTGTGGTCTTTGAGAAATTGGTCTCTGGTTCTCCAGTTTCTTCAGCCTTCTGCTGCAGACTCCTGCCATTAACCCCAGAGAGCTCCCAGGCCTTGACATTGGACAGATGCTGCATTTGTGGTCTCTCCCATTCTGTGGCTTCCATCTGGTTGGACTGAACAACACCGGATGTTCCAGCTATTCAGCTTTGCTAACCACTAGTAAAATGCAGATTAAAAGCAATGTAAGATACCACCTCACACCTATCACAATAGCTGTCAGAACAACAAAACATAACCAGGGTTGGCAAGACAGTGAAGAAAAGGCAACCTTGCACTCTTTGGGTGAAAAAGGTAAATTGGTGAGGAAAACTGTGTGAAGTTTCCTCCAAAAACTAAAGAAAAGAATTACAATATGATACAACAATGCCATTTTTGGGCATTTACTCCAAGGACTTCAGTTTCTTAAAGTATCTGCACTCTGTTCACTGCACCGCTATCCCTAACAGTGAAGTTGTGGAATTGACACGAGTGTCCACGCAGAGGTGAGTGGGTAAAGACACATGCTGCAGGTATGACATTAAGCGTTAGTCAGCCTCAAAACAGGAGGAAGTTCTGTCATTCATGACAGCGCGGATGGAAATGGAGAGTGTTACACCAAGGGAATAAAGCGGGCATAGAGAATCCATTGCCGCATATTCACATTTGCATATGGGATCTAAAACAGCTAGCCAGACTCATGGCTGCAGAGAGGAAGATGGGTGTCCATGGGCCGGGCCTTGGGGCACATGGGGAAGCGATGATCCAAGGGTATGAACGGTGGGAAAATTGCATTTTCAGTTACTGCACAGCCTGGTGGACAGAGACTATCTGCATTTTTAAATTCTTAAGAGAATGTATTCCAAAAGCAGAGAGAAAGGAAAGAAAAATGAGATACAATCAGAGAAGCAATAGGTTTTAGGGCAAACGGGCTATTTTAAAGGTTTTGAAAAGTTTCAGCCATCATAACGCTAGAGATTTGATAACTGAATTGTATTCAGGGCTAACTAAGTAATGATCCAGTAATTGTTTAGAGAATGAGCCTTATTTCTGTGCTTTTAACTACTGGAAATTCTGGGGAGTGAAATTCCACAGTGCTCTCTATTGTCCTGCCTTAGAAAAAGAGCTACTGACAATTTAGGAGAAAGCAAAGAAATAACACTTCATATGTTTGTATTTTAAATAAACAGATGGATAATATGAATCATTGACATAAAGTGACCTTGATAAAATTTAGAAAGACAAATACACATTAATGTTCAATTTCAAAGTGATAGGCTGTATAATTTAGGAAGCAATCTGCAAACAATCCCAAGCGTGAGGACATGGCACGGGGAGCAGGAGCAGTTATTACCTCACACACATCTCTTGTGGAATCATCTGGAGCATTGTGCTCTAATTTTGGAAACATCTTTTCAGGAGGGCACTAACAGATTGGGTCATGCCAAGCACAGGGTTCAGTGGAAACCCAGGACCATAAAGCCTCAGGAAGCCGCTCTATAAACCACGTACCACATTGCATGTAACTCCACCCTTCATTCTTGCATTTTACCCCATCGTGACTGAAAGCCTGTTCTCAGTGCTTCTGCAGAATTGGTCTTTCACAAATACAAGTCGGAAATGTCACTTCATTGCTCAGAGCCCTGGAATAGCTCCACAAACCACTGTGAGAGTCCACGCAGCTGCGCGCTCCCCTTCCCTTCCCTTGCCTTTCGTTTCTGTTTCCTCCTGTTCCCCTCCTGTGGCTTCACCCTGGAGGTCCTGCTTTGTCCCAGGTGCTCCTTCAGGAAGGAGCTGTCCCCAGTTTCAGGCCAATTCCCTCTCAGCTCTCAATCCCTGTTCAACATCCCTTCAAAGGTACCTACTCAGAGCACTCTGGATAAAATTGCAAAGCACTCCTATTCCACAGTTCCTGTTTCTCTAGTACTTACCAATGTTTTAAAACTGCAGGTTTTGTTTTTTTGCTGTGGTGATTGATTTGTTTGGTTTTGCCTTTCTGCTAGAAAGAAAGCTTCATTAGTGGAAGAATCTGTTGGAGCCAGAGTTTGCAAGGGAATAGATTTAATACAAGACACATAATTTATGGGATTATTTTGTAATATTCACCCAAAAAGTCAAATGTGAAGGAGTGCAGGAGATCTGCCCATGCACTAGAGACGGAAGGAATCCACCTGAGGGCCTGAATCCCTTGGCAATGTCCTGCATGAGTCCTGCTGAAGACCGAGAGCCCATGGCAACGTCCTCCACTCCACAAGTTCAGCTTGAGGCCTAGCTCCCATAACAATATCTCATGCAAGTTTGTACCAAGGTTCTTCACTGTGAAGGCCCAAAGGTCCGTGGTGGGAACTAGAAGGTCTGCACCGGCAGGATGAAGGATCTGCGTCAGCAGGCTGAGGGATCTGCACTGGAGCCAGGAAGTGACACTCCAGGCAAGGGCCAGTGCTCCCCTGAGGAGAACCATAGCCATCCTCAGAGACAGCAAGGACCTGGGCTCCTCCAGTGATAATAGCTGAGTTCATATCAAGAAAGCCCGTGTGACAAGCTTCTCCGGGAGGACTGACAGCACACCATCTTCCTCTCCGGTTCTCCTATTACGCTGTTGGCAACAGTCTTCAGGAGGGCCTTCCACACGAGCACCATCCTGACTCACTTCAGCTGGGTGTTCCCAACTGACCGTTAGTTAATCCACCACAGTATCTTTCTTTTGTTCACAGACATATCCCAAATTCTCAGAATAAAACATAGAAGATCTAAAGAAATATTGTTTTAAATTATTAATTACCCAACTTCTAAAATAAGAAAAATCATTAGGATGTCATAAGGTTATTAAAAGCAAATGAAGCAGACTTGGTTTTCTTTAGCTCTTGCAAGCAGTCCACATCTCCACAAGGATGCGTGTGTTCTCCCCAGTACCCAGATTGTAGCTACTTGCTACATATGAGCATTTGAAACATGACTAGTGTTACTGAAGAACCAACTTTTTGTTTAATTTTAATTAATTAACATGTACATTTATTCAGCCATACAATGCAGGTTAAATTCTATTGGATAGCACAGGTTTGGAAGAACTGAAGTCATTGAATACATTTTTATGAAAAGAGACCTTTGGTTAATTAAGGTAAAAACATCCTGGTTCAAGCTCTCCAACATTGGCATGGCCCCTCACATTCAGACTGTGCCCAGCTCAGAAAGTTTACAGCAGAGATGCTGATCCATCCTCATGCATTGCAAGCCTCATGTCATTTCCAAACTTTATGATCTGGTCGTATATCCTTACAGCTAAAATTCGTGTCTTCTTTTTAATTTTTTTTTATTTTTGGTGTTTCTATAGGTGGAAAAGAATCTAGTAAGTTTTCTCTTTAAGCCCTTTAAAAAATTTCCACAGTAATAATAGGGGGTTTTGTTTTGTTTTGTTCTGTTGACACTCCTGGCTGCTTCTCAACAGAGGCTGTTTCCCTAGGGCTGTGCAGTAATTTCAGACGTGGGCCTGAACTCTGCTCACTGAGGCACAAGCGGAGGTGCATCCCGAGACCGCTGCCTTGCACATGCAAGGGGAGTCTCCAGCTGTGGCCACCTGCTTGTTCCCTCTCCACTGGCTGAAAAGGCAATGATCAAAATGATCTTGGATTTTCAATCAATGTGAATTTATTATTCACTCAGTAAAGTAAAATCAGATCTTTAATTTCTAGTTGACATCAAGACTAGTAAATAAGATAGAAAACATAGTGCTTCCTGAAAAGCAAAATAAAAAGTGTTTTAAATGTCTATTTTTCTCAAATCTGAAATCTTTCTGGACAGATTGCCAGGAGATTGGCAGTACAGTTTTGACTGCTGGGTCAGGCAAAGCTGTATATGGCTACCAAGGCTGAGGACACTTTCATATGAAAAAGTAAAAGGCTATTTAAAGTGATGTCAAAGAAATGGATATCTCTTTTTTCCTACATTGTACTTAGGGCTTGATGCCGAATATACTTACGTTTAAGGCTGTGATTAGATGGCTTCAGAGGATGTGAATCAGTTCCTGATACAAACATGTAATTAAACCCAAACAATGAGAACAGTTACACACAGCATTGCCCAATAGGTTGTGTAATGACGGGCTTCCTTTGCCTCCATGTTGAGAGGTAAGTGTTTATTGTCACTATTCAGTAGTTGGAACAGAATTTGTGTCTTAAAATATTTTTGATGAAAGTTTTAGAGCTCTGTACATGTTCTCACAGGAGATGTTTAGGATTAATAGGTATTTTAATAAGCAAAATTGTTCTTACCAAGGTTTGCCAAAGGGCAAACTTCAACTAAAAATATTCACTATTTTATTCCTAGTTTTATTTCAAATATAATGAGCTATAATTACACACTTAAAGTGCATCCCAATAAATAATACATTCAGTTTATAATACAAGCAGATGGAAAAAATTAGCCAACTTATCTAATAAGATAATGTTAAGTTTCAAATCCAAAAAATTATTTTCTATTACCAGGCATATTCCCAAGTCTGACAAAACACATTCAATTCCAGCTTTCATCAGATGATCAAGTCTAGGCAAGTTACTAAAATGGTGTATAATCGTGTCTGTTTACTCAGCAGAGAAGTGAGATCTGGATGGCCTACTCCTAGGTAAAGTAGTCTGCTTCCAAGAGGATGGAGGGAGCTCTGAAAATATTTGATGTGCAAGACATTACAAGGTTGTAAGAAGAGACTGCAATATGGGCACACACCAGAAATCATTGTCTAAAACGTATTCTCTTAGCAATTTCCACCTAAAAGTGATTGCAGTGATCAAGAGAGGAAGAAGAGAAAGATTACTACTTAGATGTTTAGTACTTGTAATCAGTCTATGCTACAAATCTTAAAGTTATCCCCCAAGATGAACAAATGCATTATTTCACTTTCACAATATCTTCACCTTATTCCTTAGGGTTTCCCATCAGTCAGCCGCATCAGAAATTGCTTTTATTTTGGTACCAGGAATCAAACTCAGACCTCGCAATTGCCAGGCAGTGACTGTGCTGCTGAGCTACATCCCTGGCCCCAAAACCTGCTCTTTAATTTCCCACTTTAGGATGTGTTTCCTGATACTATGACCAGAAATTGCATGAACAAGAGAGCAGGTGAGGAGGGGAAGGGAAACGTGTGATGATCCTACAGTGAGAATGAGAAGGTTCTGTTTTTTGGGGTTTTTTTGGTTTTTTTTCTGGTACCAGGAATCAACCTCAGGACCGTGCACTTACCAGGCAGGTGCTTGTGCCACTGACAGGAGACCCTGGACTGAAGAAAGCAGTGTAGCAGCAGCGGGCTTCTAGCCCCTGGCCCAACAGAGAAAGACTTCAGCCCAGCGGGGACCGCAGTCCTCCACCCACTGAAGAAACCCCTTCCTTCTCCAAGGGAGCATCGCTGGAGACTCAGCGCATGCCAGCAGTGATGGCAAAGACGGCGAAGTCACCTGACCAGTGTTAGAGGAACCGTCACGAAAATGCTCAGACAAGCCATGACAAACAAGCACCAGCTAAGTCTCAGCAAAGAGACAAGATGTAAAGAGAAAAAGGTAGAAATCTTAGAACTGAAAAGGAAAATGACAGAAAGAAATAAAAACCCAGGGAAGCTGAAACAGGCTTGACCTCAGGAAAAGCTGAGGATGAGGGTAAAAATATCAGCATGATTATTTTTGAAAATTAAGTCTAAAATAAACAGAACTCTTTAGTGGCAAATCACATTTATATGATTTTTTAAAAAGCAAATTATGTTTTTTGAAACAAATTTATGTTTTCTTGAAACAAATTGTGTCAAACTTTTGACTTTAATATCAATGATTTTAAAGTAAAGATTACATTTCTGTAAAACCCATCTGGACTTAAGAAAAAACATAATCTGTAAAATGTGTTTTTAATTTTCCAAACTACGTATGAAGAAATAGCATGTGCTATTCGCTGAAACCTAATTGAAGACACATTCAATTACCCATGTCGATACTACAAAAACTCAGTACTGATACTACCTTCTAAATTATCCTGCAGATGACAAATTAACAAAAATAATTCATCAGATATACATAATAGATTTAAGATGATTAAAATTACTTTACAATCATTGCTTTTCCATACTGAATGGAATGATTAAAAAAACCAAACTTGGAAAGAACATTTCATTTAAAATGGAAAATTCAAAATTCAATAACCAATTTTTGATCATCTGCTTTCTTTATATGACCACTACAGTACACAAACTATATAGTTTTATACTGAACAAAATTTAGGGTCCAAAGGAAATCTCTTTCCCTAAAACAGTGATGAATTTCAAAGGTTTTTTAGAATCAGCTGACCAGCAAACTTTGAAATGAACACAGTAAGAGCTATCTTGGGAATTTCTGTCATTCTTCAAAGAAAGCCAACATTATCTTTTGCAAACACTCCACACTGCAAAGTAGCTCTACCAATGAAACCAGAGTTATCTATGCATATCTACAAACTTTAATGAAATCCATTCCTTTGAATGAAGAAGGCAACTCCTAAGACACGCATCTACTACATACCCACATAACACCCCTCACTAAATCAGGTGATCTGTGTGTGTTGTGTCTTTTTCTCAAAGACCCTCTGATGTGACTAGTGGTACTTGCGTTTGGAAGACGAAGACTAAGTGCTTTTCTCCGAGCACGGATTTATGGCATCCAGCAAACTTGGAAGCAGAGACCCTTTCACCCTCATCCAGGCACCTCACTCTGCCCACTCCAGGCTGTCTCCAAATGCTGCTCAGAGTGCAGATGGGGAAGACTTAGGAGAGGCTTCAGCCACACAGCTGAATGCTACTGTCACCCAAATCAGAGCAGGCTGCCTCCTCCCTCGTCAGGTATTTATTCAGGGGCAAAGAATAAAGTAGAGAAGAGAGCACTGACAGCCCCGGTCTCGGAGCTGGGTGCACAGCAGTGCTCCTCCTCAAAGGCAGGAGGCAGAAGTAGGAAAACACTTCTGATCAGAGCCCGGTTGTTTTCGGATCTGCTCTTCTCCATTCCAGCTGCTCCTGCCTCTCACTGAGCAGCAGGGATTTAATGGCAGCTGCTGCTAGGATTATGCAGGAACTTCCCACTTTCACTGGGCTTCAGCACAGGGTAACTGCTTTGATCTGCTGCTGTGGGTCCAGCGTAGTGCTGGTGAGAGGCAAGCTCCTGTGATTGCCACTCAACCAGAAGCTGACCCAGCATTAGGTACAGAACTAGAGTTAAATTGTGTCATTTGGCTTAGATTACAATGTGGCTTGAAAGGACTAAGTAAGTTAAGATTGCCTATAAACAGAATACTAGTTTTTAATTACCTCAGCTTTCTAGGAACACAAAAATATTTTACTATAAGAACAGCAATTGGACATCATTCTTCAACTACAGTGAGTCATAAGTGACTGTCTCAAAACAACACAGCTAGCATAGAATAGCGCAGACTAAACCCAAGGTGACTGAGAAGAAAATGATGATCATAAAGCTCTGTCAAAATCCTAAGTACAGTGGGCCCTTCATTTGCCTGGGTTCTACATCCATGGCACCAACGAAACGTGGATAAAAAGCATGTGGGGAAGCATTGCCTTTCTAATGAACATGGACAGACTTTTTCTTATCACGTTCCTGAAACCACACACTCTCGCAACCGCTTCCCTAGCATTTACATTGCTTTATTTACGGTAGGTAATCTAGGGCTGAGGCAAGGATAGGAGCAGGCACACAGGTGAGGATTGGCAAAGTCAAAAGCACCTCACAGAAGGGACCTGGGTATCTGCAGGCATCGACAACTCCAGGCTCCTGGAAACAGGCCCCGCAGGAACCAAGGGCTGGCTCTACTTCGCTATGAGGTTTATTGACCGAAGGTTTTCGTTTCATTTAGAAAGTCAGTGCCTCTGACTTAGCACTGGCTGATTTAGTGCTGATTAGTTTCCCACTAGTTTCATACACAAATTTTCTCCTCCCATCAGACCTCACGCTCACACCTGTTACTTAAGCTCACAAGGTAGCCGCTTCCTCCTTCACTGGGAATGCTGTCCCTTGACATTCCTGTCCATACAACATCCCCAGACCACCAGGGCGTTTGAGAAGGTCACCCACGCTTGCATCATTTCCCTGGAGTTCTCTCTTTCCTGGTCCTTCTCTCCTTCCTCCATTAATTCAAACACCACTTAATGCACTTATGTTCTGAGCCAAGAACTATGAAAGGAACTTGGAATTGGAAGCAGGGTGACGCCCCTGAAGGTCCTCTCTGCAGTCAACCATCTCCCATCACAAGGCTCCAAGAGGCCCACCCTTCCCCTACTCCCTTAACTCTGCAGCTGAACAGAGACGGAGCCAAAAAAGGACACAAGAAAGCACACCCTCCCCCTCCCCCAGTTCACCTGCTATGCGACCCCTGCCCATGGCCATTCCCTCTTAATGTCTTAATGATGCTCTTCTGAAAAAACGTTTGCCTTTACCTGGCCCCAGGGAACCGTTCACCCGCTCATCTCTGCCTGCCTCAGGCCATGTCCTGTGGTCTCTCCTGGCTCTTTGTAGTTCTTCTTCTTTATGACTCAGTTCGGGGGTGTGTGATGACTTTTGGAATCAGCCCTTTCCTTTCTGCAATCATGACATTAGCATTCCCCATTATACTCCCAATTTCTGTGGCTGCCATCAGGGGTCCAACCTGTGTGCTGGCGCCCTGACTTGTCCCAGGTACGTTGCAGCATTCAGGGAAGTGGCCCTTTAGCCACTGTCCCTGGTCACAACATGGCCTTCCTCCTCACCTTACAATAAAAAAACATAGCTCCCAATGTGCTGTAGTTTCTGTGAGGACACTTATCACTAATGAGACATATATATCAGGACAGGAAATGAGAATTCTTTAAAAGCTGGGGGAGGCTGAAGCAGAAGGGTTCTAAGATCAATCCCATTCTGTGAAGTTTAGTGACTTAGTAAGACTGTGTTGTAAAATAAAAAATTAGAAAGGGGCTGGGCAGTGCAAAGCCCCTTGGTTCAAACCCCAGTACTGCAAATAAACAAACAGAGAACAGTTATATCCTTAGGGCTCTCCATGGATAATCAATGTAAGACACGCTGGCTTGCCTTCTCTAGGCATCCATGACCCTGTGCTAATGATGTCACCTTGCTACTTTTGAGAACACACAGAAGTTCTTTGGTCTCTCCCATCCTCTGAATGATACCGGTGCTTGCCTTGTGCTGCTTCTGGATGGAACTATGCAGAATGATTTGTGAAGCAGCTGTGTTCTGACTTTCACTCGCTGTCACCTTTCCCAGGCGCTCTGTTCCGCTGGTTCTGACTTTCACTGGCTGTCCCTTTTCCAGGCGCTCTGTTCCACTGGTTCTGCCTGCATATTTTCCTCAGATTTGAGGTCACGATTCATCAGGTGTCTCAGAACTTGAGACTTACAAAGTTGCACCTGAAAGGTCTGAGTGTTCAGTTCAAGAACTTTTGCTGAGCCTCTGTTGAATGCTAAGCCCCCGTGTGAAAGAAGGGGACAAACAGGACAAGGGGGAATAATTTTGCAGGAGGGCTGGACGCGGTGTGGCACAGGAGAGCGCTGGCAACCACATGCATCCTCACGACACTTTAACGTGTGATGCTGGGGCTCCTGACGTTGTTACACTGCGGATTCCGTAAGGGTTTCATGCTCAGTCTAAGCTCACACACAGGTAATTTGATTCTTCTACAATTACACAGCAAGTGACTGAATTGAGCAAAGTGTCTTCACTCCTAGAGAGTATTTCTTATTTTCTTTTTAAATCTCTAGCTACAACCATCAGAACTGCATCAGAATTTGCAGGTTTTTACTGTTAGGTATGAATAGCCCAGTGGTTGCAAGAAGTGGGAAAAATAACAATGGGAGGGAACTAAGAACTTTCTCAGTGCTCTATATCCCTATATTTAAGTAAGGAAACATTATATTAACATATATATATGTCTCATAGATTATAGTAATACACACGTATAAACATATACCAAGAATGATAGGCTATAGGAAAGATAATCCCATGGCAACCATTGTCGGTGCTGTCTGGTACTGGGGATAATGAAAACGTTTCCTACAGGAACTTGAGCATGAATCTACGGTCCTGTTTGCCTGTTTTAAGATTATTGACTCTAACATGGTTTGAATTATCTTCAAGCATCACTGCAGAGTCACAGAAGAAAACAGTGCCGATAATATCCATTCCTATTTATACATATCTGGTTTTTAAGGAAATCTATTGGTACCACCCCAGACCTGACTTCAGGAGCTGACATTTTCCCTCTCCTGGTCACCTTCATATACTTCATCCTGCTCACACCTGGACACTGGCATAGCCACTCACCTGACCCTTTCACGTCTCTGTCCATTCTGTCCACGGTTCTCTCGGGCTTTCACCACCACCAATTGCCTTCCTCTAAAGTACACCCAGAACATATTTCTCTACTACTGGACAAGCCATAGCTTTTTGTGGTACTCAGCTAAAAATACAAGTGGCTTCAGAAGACATAAAATAAACCACTTGCTTGATTAAGTGTCAAAAGTTCGAAAGCTCTCAGCTCCTGGCTCCCTACTAAAAGCCTAGAAATTCTGCTGATGTAATTTGAATGTCTCGGCTCTGGCTGAGCAGAGCAACACGTGAGCAGCGGGCAGCTTGCGCTTGGTACTGTGGGGCTTGGGCTCCGTTTACGTCCCCACAGGCCCAGAGCTGGACGTCTGGTGTCACGGGACCAGCAAGGTCAGGCCGTGGTGAGGGCTCTTTCTGGGCTGCAGGCAGCTGCATCTCTGAAGCTTTCTCCAGTGGCTGAGGGCAAGAGCAAGCTCTCTGTGCCTGGTTTCGGAAGAGCTCTGACCCAGCCATCAGCATTGCACCTCCTGACCCCAGCGAAACATACACCCAAGAGCCCCCTTTCCAAAGCCATCTTAGCATAATAAAGACCAGGCTTCCATATCCCTAAGAAAGTGAGCCCCTTCTGTCCACAGCAGAAGACCAACAACTGCCACACTGCCCTCCTTCTCTGCGGGCCAGCCTCACAGTGTTGTTAAGAACTGTGGTGGCTGTTTGAAATTTAAAAACACACATTAAAAGGTGTGTTCTCATTGGTCTCCCTCAAAGTTTTCCCCCTCACTTTGAACACACTTATCCCACCCTTCCTGTCACTCTCTGAGGCAGTGCTGGAAGTCCTTTCTTACTGCAGTCTTTGGTTTCACCATGGTTGCCTGGGTCTCCTGAATTGATTCAAGAGCTTCCCTTTTCCTTTGGACTTCAGTGAAGAGCCAGAAATTGCAAGTGCCACATGAGGTGAATAAGGTAGATGAACACAGACCATGAGGTTTGGGGGAGGCTACTTTTCCTCTGTGTGGAGCTTGGCAGTAGACAAACCACAGTTTCTGTCAAACCTGTACAAGACACTCATGACAGAAGACTTCCAGAAGCGCTTCAGAGAGTGGAAAGAACGGTGGGTCAAGCAAGAGGGAGGATGTTTACTAAGATAATGGCCATGTATCTTTCACTGTGGAAGAGTGCTTTTAATTAAATATTCACCATTTATTATGAATACTCCTTGTGTTACTAGAAAAAACTATGGCATCCATTCATAGACCTAGGTATCAATTTTCAGCCTTTTAACACAGGTGGGCTCTAACATCTCCCTATGTGATGCTCTCACAGATGCCTTCCGCCTCCAAACCCAGCGCTGCGGCTGCCCACAGCCTTGTTCCTCCCCAGTCCTCTCCTTTACATCCTGCATCCCTTAAAAACACATAGTGGGGTTAGATATTAGCTCAAGAGGAAAAGTGTTAACCTTAGAAGAAGCAAAGCTAGGTTGGTGATTGGGACTTGAATTTGGAGTGCACACACACACACACACACACACTTCGTTGTTCCTTCAGTGGGAAAGAACTATTAAAACGTAGAGGCCAGGCAGACACTTTATCTCCACTAAAACTTCACCAACTAATGGTCTGAGCCAGAAGGGAGAAAAATGGGCACATTGTTCTCTTGTTGCTTTGCTGGTTTGGTTTCTTTGTAACTTTTTTCTTCAGAATGTACAACACCCTCAGGTAGAAACAAAAGGTTCTGAGTGATGTGAAGCAGTACACAGGCCGACAAACACATTGCTAACTGTACAGGAGAACTGCTGTGAATTTCCATCATCAAGGAACGAAAGTTCAGTATTAAAGGTTTTGCACTGTACAAGGGAGCAAGAGAAAGACTGATTAGCAGTAAAGAAAAAATACACACTGATCACCTCATCAGCTTTCCAGTGCTTAGCAAGCACACTGATAAAACATTTAGAATAAAAACTGAGACCGACAGCATGGTGTAGGGTGAAAGAGAAGCAGCTTTAAACTGCTCTGATTAGAGGTAGCATGAGAACGCGATGAGGGCACGCAGAGAGCACATGGAGTGGGGCGCAGGATCACAGCCTCGCACACAGCACACGAAGCTGTCTGCAGCTCTCACCAGCACTGGATTCTAAACCAACTGTGAAAGGGACACAGGAGTGGGATGGAAAGCAGCATGGCAGTGCTGGCGGGAGAGGCTGGATCTGAAGATGCCACTCAAGTGTGGAGCCACCAGTGCTTTCTGCTTCTTCCTCCTGTGTGGACTGAACAAGTCACAGAAAAGCCCAGGAACCAAGAGTTGGCCTGGGTCTATGTGGAAGACAGCCTGGGCTTCCCAGCTGGAAGACAATCACAGTCTTGTAGAGGGTTCAGGAGTCACTGGTTTGCTAATTATGGGGTGATTTATGGGGAAACTGAGGACAACAATGAGTTCAGTCAGTGCCTGTTCCTCAGAAGAGAAGGTGGCTGTTGCCAAATGCAAGAAGGGTCTCAGGGTGCTGATGAAGAGTGGGGATCTACTCCTCACAGAGACCTTGACTCAAGCTCATGTAACTGGGTCTCGCTGTCCCGAGCCAAAGCACAGCCACAAGGAGTCTAGTGGCCCTGCATATCGCCAAGCCTCTGGCAGCAGGACAGAACATGATGCTGAAGACCCTGCACCCGCGTTTTTCATTAGGAAGCAGGAGATTCCAATAGAAGCACAGATATAAATGCTCCAGAGCCAGAGGAACTACTTCCCTGGGACAACCCTAGCTAAGCCTGGCAGAAGTGAGTAGGAGTCTGTTCACTTCTAAGGTGAATCACAAAGGGTTTGCCTCCCTTGGTACCATGTGTGTAGCTGTCTTTGGGAACAACCATGAGAAGTTTGACTAACGTCTCCAGTGTAGGAATCTGAAGACAAAATGCCTAGTCAATGTCATCTCCAAAGATGTGCAGGATGGACTGGAGGCCAGGCAGCCAGCCTGAGAGGAGGCGGCAGGCACGGCAGTGGCAATGTAAATTCCTTGTGTGACCACCACACCAAGGCCTGCAGAGGAGGAGCAGGGCCTGCAGAGAAGAGGCCTGTGAGGGATCTGCCACAAGGAGGTCCTCCAGCACGCAGAAAAAGTTGGCAAAATTTGTCCATAAACTGTGGCCTGCATGTGTCCCTAGAGTATTGTGTGGCTGGCTTAGTGTGGTCAGATAATTTTCCTCGTTGGTTTTCTTCCTTTCCATCTCTGGATACGCTGGTCCTTTCTTTGGCGGCTGTAGGTTTTGACATCAGGTTGCATTCAGCTTTTGGGGGAGACAATGACCCTAGGGCCAGGGAGTCCAAGGCTGTTGGAAGTCAGAGGAGCAGAGGGCCCCCCTGAGCAGCAGCGCCCTCCACAGTTGGTTGGTTTCTCTGAGCTGTGTCAGGGTAGTGATTGCTGAGGGCTCCACTTCCCCTGCGTGCACCCCTGTGTGATTATGGAGGTCATCAGAGAGGTCCAGGCAGCCCCAGACAGGTGTGCTGTACACCGGGTTCTGGTGCCTGTCCATAGGTCTTCTGCACTCCAGTGCTCACCCTGACTAGCACAGACAAGAAAATCATGCTAATCACCCTTCCTTTGATTAGCAGGCTGTTCTCCAGAAGCCTGAGGAAAGGGAGGCAGGAAGTGGGGCAGGCAGGAAGCAGACATGTGCTTCCCATCCCTCCAACCACCGGTCATTCAATCTCGATAGACAAGCCACTGCCCCTCAGTGATGCTAATAAATTAAACTCGCTTCAAAGCTTTACTGAATGCATTTAAATTTTATAAAGACATTATCTTATTTAAAATAAAAATGCTCAGTCATTCCCAAGTAAACTATAAACGTATTAAATGTTCATGAGAAACGCTTAACGGAAAATCACTTTCATGACTTTTGCAGGGCCTTGGGTGGCCGGACTATTCATGTCCCTGAAATTCTGACCCTGCCGCATTGCTTTACAGAGTGATAAAGTGCATCTCTATCATTACATCAAGATAACATAGAACACAGGAAGGTAAACAGTGTGTGCCTCTGTGAACACATTACTAGAACACTTATAAATTTAGGATGATTCAAAATAGAAAGGAATAGAAAGTGAAACCCTCCTCTGAATTTACCAGAAGACACCAAAAAGAATGTTTTCACAGTTGTCAGGAGCCCCAGTTGACAAGAAGCCCAGCTGTATAAAGCAAAAGGAGAAGAAGCTAGAAATATGAGTTGACATCAAAAGTCCTATGGAATTTCAAACTTAAGTCAAGCTCTTGACAAAGAAAAGGGTAGAAAATAAAATGAAACAGGACGTTACACTTTTGGGGGCCTTGAGTGAATAACTTTTAGGTTTACGTCGACAGTGTAATCACAAAATTCATTCTTGATGAAGGCTAGCTTGCTTTGCAGGACTAACGGAAAGTTAAAAAAAAGTTTAAATATGTGGTTAAAATTTTCTCTCTACTCAAGAAATCTGTTCTAGGAGCAGGTAAGTTGCATTTATGATTAAAGCAAAACAGTTTTATGTGCCGTGGAGACAGGAAAACCCATACTAAGATCATCAGGACAGGAGTGAGGAGAAAGAACACGGGATCCTGCCGCAGGACTGTATGGCACTTTTATTCTGTCTCAACTCCCTTTAAAGTAACAAAAGCCTTTCTCTAGTGAGTAGGAATTTCCTCAAACTATTCTGACTGCAATTTATTCTTACTCAATGGACGTTTTATAGATATACAACAGGCACTGTTAGGCACACGGTAATAAAAAATTTTAAGATTCCTTAACTCTAGAGAGATGGTAGAGAAAAGTAAGGTTTTTTTAAAGCCCTAAAACAAAATACTGATGTCTGACTCCCTGTGTAACATGACTCAAGAAGATAATGCTCTGATAATTTGGACTAAAATCACTCTTGTCTTGTAGTGGCAGCTGCTCAGCATCATAGATGAATACACTCTCATACTGTCCTAAATTCCCTGGTGACCTGTCTACTTCTGAGCCCTGATCTCTGGTTTTGGAAGGAATGGGCACATCCAAGAACGAAAGGTAAGGGGGATAAGACCCAGACAAGCAACAGAAGGTCACCACCAGCTGAAACCACACCAGGGTCCATTTTCCGCTGTGGTGCGTAGTTCTTAATTTATACACATTAATCTTGGTGACAACAGAGTTTTGTAGCCTTAAATCATCACCTAAATTTGCCATTTTGAGATTTCAAACTGAAAAAGATAATATCTGTCCCTCCAGGACATTTACTGAAAGTCATGAGCACCAACTCAACAGTCACCAGTATCAGTCAAGAGCACACTCCAGAGGTGGCTCTCAGGATGAGCGACGTCTTGGTGATTCAGCAACAATAAACACTCCTTGAGAGTCCTGGAGAGAGATCTATTGTCCACTTTTAAAAGCCATTACATTATTGGAGGTTTGTGGATGACAAACTCCCTTCTTTTTTCTCCTATATAATGGTCAACGAGATGTTTTCAACTCCATTTAAATTGCGGTATTTTGCAAACAGTAACTGTGTTGCATTTTACAGGGTTAAGAAAACTAAGATGGAATTGACATCGTTCTTTCTCAAGGCATGTAAATTATTGGCATTAAGGATTTCTTAGAGAATATAATGATATTCAGTTGGTAAAATTTGTTAACAGGAAAGACCCAAGATGGTGCAATTTGAATGAACAGTAAAATGTCAAAATGCATCCTATTATTAATTACAGAAAGCAAACTAAAGTTGCAGAACACAGCTGCCAAAGGATGTTTCCCCTAGAAAAACCCTTTTCAAGATAACTGTGTATTAACAATAAGGTAATTGAGACAATTCCGAAGCCAGGCTTGCAGAGTTAGAAATAAATTTAATTTACAGGAGAGATTTAAATGTCTTTTAAATCTGCATATAGCTGCTCTTAAAAAGAGAGCATCCATATGTTCCCTAAAGTATTCACCTCTTCACTAAAATATTTGCTATGAAAACCCAGTAGTTTCCCGAAATATTTATAGATATCTCTGTGGACCATGCCCTGTGCTAGAGACATTGAAGGCAAGTTTAAAAAAATACGATTTTCTTGCAGATATAAGGTGTCCCACCATCTTAGACAGGAAGTGGAGATAAGGAGGGAGATGGGGCCATGTTTTTAAAAGTAAACTTTTCTTCAAAACTGATATCTACTGGGGTGCGAAGCCATCCCATGCATGAAAGGTGAGCCTGCCATTCAGAGTCCAAGTGTATTTACCTGGTTGATTCTTTTTTTTTTTTTAAATAAAGTACAAAAACATATGAACAAACAGACACCAGTTAGCATAAAAGATAGTACAGTCACAACTAATCTACAGACAAGGTGACATGGTCTCAACAGTGGTTATTGCTTTATCCATTGATATCTTCGAAGTGTAAATATATGAACCCATATACAGACATGCAAATTTAGTCATACAATTAATCTTCTCAACAACAGAAAAAATACAAAAACCAAAAATCCAAAGACAAAAAACAAAACAGGCAAACATCAACAACAGCGACAACAACAACAACAACAAAACACCAATAGTTGCTGCTTTGCATATTGATATCTTCGAAGTGTGTGTTCAGGATAACACATACAGACATACAAGATTGATCAAATAACCCGTCATCGATTATTCCTTAGCATTAAGTGATATAATACAATAGTAGAACCATGTTAGCCCTCCTGCTTATATGTATATTCATATATACATACATACTTTTTTGTCTCTTTCTTTTCTCCTTTCCCTTGTCCCATCTGTTCTTTGTTTTAGAACAGATTTCCTTCATGACTCTTAGTTTATATTCCCACGCTCGGGATCTTACACCAGTGATACAATACGTTGCCTGCACATGTATCGCTGATTTATTTCACTTATGAGTATGGACTCCAGTTTTGACCACTTGCCTACAAAGTCCCCAGAACTGTCTTTCTTTATAGCTAAATAATATTCCATTATATAGAAATGCCACAATTTTTTAATCCAGTCTTCTGTGGATGGGCACTTGGGTTGCTTCCACATTTTCGCTATTACAAATTGTGCTGCTATAAACATGGGTGCACATAGGTCAGAGTGATGAGAGCCGTTTGGAGATTTCTCCGCAAACTAGGTATAGAGGTTCCATTCAAACCAGCTATTCCTCTTCTGGGTATTTTCCCAGAAGATCTGAATACCTGGTTGATTCTCATGAGCTGTGCTTAATCTTTCAAAAAGCCCTTCCCACCCTTCTGGCACATCTCAGATTTTGAGATAAGAATCATTTCCTCATTTTTAAGTGGGAAAATGAAGCCGGGGGCATTTACTAATCCCCTCCAAGGAAGGCTTCACACCGTGATTGCAAATGCCTATCATTCTATGCATCACCCTGAGCACTGGGAGGTGTAGTAAGTCCCCGTAGCAACTAGGCTCAGTGCACCTTAGATTTGGGATGAATATACAAGGCTCATTCTTTTGAAGTCAGCATCAAGCTTTCAAAAAACCCCAGTTTATCTAATTTTAAATGTAAAGGTGAATGACTTTTAAATGTAAAGCTTAGTGGCAAAATAGGAATGATAAAAAATAATCTTACCAGAATAGATCACATGTAGATCCCAAGAGTTTTCCACAGTCTTGTAATTAACAAACTATTTATGTCATTATAAAATGTGAAATTATAATTCTTTAAAAGTATAGAGAAAATTATGATCCTTTAAAGCTGTGAAGAAAGACTTTCTCAGTTTTTTTATTGTGCAATTTTGTTTTCTAGCATTGTAATACAATGAAATAGCAACACCAGATTTTGTTACATTCTTCAAGCAGTGATTTGTTGCATTCTTATTGTCTAATTTCAGAGGCACACGAGAAGATATTCCTACCATTTCTGAACAGTCAGACAACCCAGTCGGCAGAGGAGGGACGGGCCCGAGTGCTTTGGAAACTGAAAATGACTGGAGAACACACTGAGCCGGATGTTGCCACTAACTTGGCACAATTTAGTCCCCCAATCTTGGGAGAAACAAAATCCTTTAAATATATTTTTAAAGATAAAAGTATAAAAGGCTATCTTTTGTCTTGTCAGCTTCTCAGCAAGTTTAATAGCTATTTGATACATAATGTGGCACATGGTTACTATAAACTTGTGAGGCAACAGTTAAGCTATTGTGTCAATTTTCAAGGTTCACTTTAGAGCAGAACTGTGTAGCAATGAATACAATTTTAGCATTCAACGCACATCTTCAATATTTAAAGCAAAATCTTTTTCCTGCTTTATAAAGTTTTAGTGATTGTTTAAAGTTTTGCTTTGTTATCTAGAGTTTTTTTTTTTTTTTAATAGCCAGGGTCTCATGAAAGAATGGATAAAACTACTTCATAGACATGATTTGGGATATGAAGACTGAAGTATGTAAAAGCTGCACAGTTGGTGATAAAATGTGTCTCCCAGGCAAAGGACGTTCATTAATCTGAAAGAGGATCACTTTAGTGCATCCTTCGTGAAGATCTACTTCAAGTAATTACATAAAATTGCTGTGATATTTACATAGCAATTGACCTTTTTAAAAAACTTAGCAAAAACATGAATAAAGAGGGTTTCTCCCCTTTAACACTTCAAGGAGGAAAGAAGGTCATAGCAATGTTGGAAATTAAAAATCTACAAAATCAGTTTCAGATAATTGCCCTAATTAAAAACCCTGGATTCCACTTATAGGTCTGGTTTAACTGCTTTGTTTGACTGTGAAAAAAAGAGATTTAATTTCTGAGAACTGGACAGACTTCCACAAAAGACTGTTTTTGTGACTTAATTGATCCCTCTGAGGGAGAGTGCTCCGCTTACCAGGCCAGCATGGATTTTCTGCTGGAGGAGACTCTGAAGCAGGCATTTATGAGGAATTTCATTCTCTGCTCAGCTGCTGGCCAGTTGGTTAGCGCCTGCTGCCAGGGAGCCAAAGGTCACTCCTTGTGTGCATCCCTTGCTTGACACAGAGAGAGCTCTGTGACAAGGACTGAGACGGCAGCCTTACCCCTGCCAGCACCAGCTGAGAGCCATGTCTGAGACCATGGGCCAAGGCAGGGTACACAATCAGACACACTAAAGACCTCATGGCTCCCTGGGGAGCAGCATAGAGTTTCTTGCTTGGGAAATAATTTCTCTTGAAATGTAAAGACAACCAGTCATGAAAAAAGGGGGGGGGTTGGATTCTTAGTCTTTTCTGATAAAATAATTAGCAATTAATGAAAATTAATCTTGAAAAACTATATAAATTTTTAACTGGACTGCATATTTGTGTTTTGTATTTTTATTTTGAAAAGGCAGACTAGATTTTTGTGGAAGGATAAAACATTTATAGTCTGGATATTGAAATGAGGATGCTAAACAGAGTATCAATCGTTTCAGGGAAAATACTTAAACATGGCATCCATATGTGAATTTTAGAAATGTGTGACTTAGTTCTCCCATAAAGTTACCATGTCTTTATCCATTGACATTCCTGAAACTATTCCACTTAATTAGATCAGGATTTTGTTAATTCTCCATGGGAATGTATTGTTTTTAAGTTCTCTTATTATACAATTTTAATGCACACAAGTATAAGATATCGGCGACACAACAGACCTTGAAGTAGGACTTGACTTACCCACACCCCCAGGTGTTGGTTACTGCACGCGATGAATTACCTCCTGGCACCCCTGGTCTCCACACACTGACTACACAGAGGAGTAGTCTCACAACCTATCCCAAACTTTCTCCCATCCTCTCCTTGGTCCACATGCTGTGGCACTTCCTAGCTCCCTGTCCTCTAGGGGACACATGGGAGACATCTCACAGTCCAGGGCCATTGAGCTAGGCTGGGTCTGAGCACAGTTACTGTGGTTTTGTCACAGTTCAGGAAATGCACTTAGCAGCTGGCGTCCAGGTCACTGACAGCTGTCTGGAGCCTCTACTCACCTCCTGGACATCACGCCCCTTTTTCCTGGAAAGGAAAACATCAAACAACAACTGGTTCTTTGCTTCTCCCCTGGGGCATGTGGGCCCTCCAGGGAATTGCCAACTGTCTGAGTGCATGTTGGCTCCCAGGGTTCGAGCCTTTGAGTCAGAAGACATAAAAGCTTCATCCTTAAAGTAAAAGGACAAGATCTAAGTTTCCCTTTCTCCCCAGTGCTGCATGATATTTGGGGTGATGAGATACTGTAAGTACTGCCCAGCGACAAATGCAAACTCTAAGAAGAGCAGAGCAGAATGAGGCAAGAAACACTGCTCTTTAATGACATGCTAAGGCCACAACCTTAACTGTGCATTACCTGTATGCTCAGTCTTGGTAGGAGAGAGGGAAATCGACGTTTTTTAAACTGCTTCAAGCAGGGGCTTTTGTTTTTTGCAACCTAAAGCATCACACTTGGCACAAAATCCCGTTGCCTAAGAAGCATGAGTTTGGGAGGAGAGACTTCACTTCTGCTTGCTGCCCTTTCCTCTCAGGACTTCGGTTCAGCGCCACGCCCTCCACTCGCCTGCTCTTTGCAACATGTGGCTGATGCACACCACACCCGTTGCTGCGCGTGCTGATCACAGGACACTGCAAACCTTTGCTGGCGAACCATGGCACTGTGTGCTCTTGACCCTTCTGTTCTGTCCCACTTGTATGGGCCGGGCGTGGGAACCTGAATACCTGCCCAGCGAGCCACTATTTAGGGTTATGTCATCCTAGGACTCACTTCATGGAAATGATAAACAAATTACTTCGTTAAGGAAGACAAATGATGGTTTTATATTCCCCAAGGGTCATTAACCATAACATACCAAGTACATTTAAAAATCACATTTCAAAGTGAAATTGCTAAAATATAACTTTGAAATATATTTTACATTGGAAGGGCTGGGGATATAGCTCAGTGGAATAAGCGCCTGCCTAGCAAGCGCAGGGTCCTGAGTTCAATCCCCAGTACCGCCAAAAAAAAAAAAAAAAGACCAAAATACATTGGAAAAAAATCCTCTTACCTTTCAAAGCTCTTCACCAATACAGTCATAACATTGTTCCACAGAATACCTTTAAATGTAGGGCACGGCAGGGATTCTAGATACTGTTTCCAGGGAGGATCCCATCAGTCGAAGTAAGGACAATTCATCTTCCCGAGGATTAAATTCACAGGTGCCTCATTTTCAAAGTACCTTAGGCTTACCTGGGTTTCTCAAGGCAGTTTTCTTTCTATGTCACTAGGAGAGGATACTGGTTACAATACGTGGTGCCCATCAGAATCGCCCAAGGAGTGGCCCAGGGGTGGTGGAGCCCTGCCTCTGGTCTCCGGCGGGGAGCCTGGGGCTACTCTGTGGAGGCATCTCCCCCTGGGCCTGAGGGATAAGGCTCTGACCAGAAGTGCGTAACCTGGGGCCCTGTACCTGTCTTCCATGCCCGCCTCACCAGCATCGCCTGTGTGTTTTATAAAAGGAAGGGCCCCTGTATCTCTTTGTAGGCCTCCTTCCTCCACTTCCTGTGCCTGGTCAGAGCTGAGGAAAGGTTGCTTTTGAAAGCTGATCAGGTGAAGGGTGTGTGAGTTTTAGAACCACTATCACTTTATGGTTTCATTTTTGCGTGGCTCATGTTCTCACCAGCGATTCCTAATTATTTTCCCATTGCTAGAGTAAGACTGAGACCTGTCCATTTGGCCACCTCTCTGCAAGGCAGCCACTTCCAAAGTGGGTGCTGTCTGCAGCACTAGCTAAGCTGACTAGCTAAGGAGGAATTCCCTCTGCGAGCTGAACCTCGGCAGTCTGTGCTGAAAGGTCGGGGCAGGGCTACCCTCTCACAGCAAATCTATTTTGGCAGATGCCATGGTGGTCTATAGATCCCCATGTGTGGGTGCTGCTTGTTGATAATTTGCTGTATGGAATTCAGTTCTGCTTGCTTAGCAATTAGAGGAAACTTTCTCTACTGTGGAGTATTTATAATGTGCGTAGTACGTACTTGTTTTTATTAATCTTCTGTAATTTCATAAGCAGTTAACACAGCCTTAGCAGCTGAAAGCAGCCTAATGATTTGTATATTTCTTTTTTTCCATTTAGCAATCTCCAAGATATGTTATTGGATATTATGAGATAAAGTACTGGGAGTAACACTGCTTTATCTTTTAGTCATTTTAACATGTTGATAAATGCTAAAGATTTTTTCAAAGATGTATCTAGTTATAATCCCATTTTCCTTCCATTTTTGACAATATTGCTTTAGAAAATGGTTTTCTTTTCCCCACCAGTAGCTGAACACAGGCACTTCATTACTGCTATGCAGTGTATTGGTCAGCTCTCCTATTGCTGAGCAAATGCCCAGTGCCTGAAACGTAAAGTTCAACTCGGCTCATATCCTAAAGGGAATCAGTTCGTGGTCGGCTGGGTCCAAGGCAGAATCATCATGGTGGAAGGGCGCAGAGCAGCAAAGCTGCTTAATCATGATGGCCAGGAAGCACAACAGGGGAGCAGAGCCTGCTGGGAAACAGGCCAGGGACTTTGTGTAGTACCCAAGGTCCTACCTCCATGACCCACTAGACACACCCAGAAAGTGTGCCACACCAATGCCCTCAGTGCCTCAAGCCAACCCACTTGGCACTTTCAAGCTTAACGGCCACAGTATTGAAGATTTGTATTTCTTTAACTCAAAGCATGATTGAATATCCTTTGAGTAGTCTAAAAGCTATTTTACTTCTTTTTTTGCTAAATATCCCCTTTATGTCCTTTACTAACCTTTATCTAATGACATTTCTTATCCATCCCCTGGCATATAGCAGAATATTCAAGGAGTCTCTACCCCAGGGTGAGAAACAGAAACTGCACCATTCTGCTACCTTCAGAGTTTAATGGCTCATGCTTTAAGAATGATTAAGATGAAACACTGCCCACAGAGACTCAGAAGAGCTGTCTTTCAATTCCAATCCTGCTGTTCACTACCCTGAGGTCTTTGTATAAATCATTCAGCCTACCTGAAACCTCAGTGATTTGAAGCACAAGTGATATAAAATATCTGTGAATGAAATATATTAACTATTTAGAGACAATGCATATCTCTTCACTATTCCCACAAGTTTAATATATGCTACAAGCATATTCTAAATATGTTGACAAATTTTAATCTACAAATGCAACCAATGAGGTAGCATGAATAACCATACACAAATGTCAGTACCTGTGCTTTCTTGCCCAGACGCAAAATAGTGTTTTTGGATTTTGAAGTCCTCAATGTTATTAAAAGGCAAGATTTTGAAGAATCCCTTTACCCAAGCTACATAGAACATTCTCCATTTTCATCAGTCAGGGTTTTTAAGAGCTTATTTTGAAAGTTTCATAAATAAGCACTTTAAAAGTCTAAGAGAAAGAAGTCTTCTGTTTTATGAGACTATGGCAAATAAAAACCATCATGCGAATGGTGACCAGCATCCTGAAGAGGGAAGTTAGTGTAGCAGAGAAGAGCAGTGCAGACCGTCCCTGGGAGAGTTGCAGGAAAAGAGGGTGAAACGATGCTGTCCTTAAACTCGTGCCTGTACCGAGGCCCACTGAAAGGCAGGCTGTCTCCTTGGAGCTTTTACAAAGTGTTCTTCCCAGTATTCACATAAATGTACACATGGCTGGAGGCAGAAGACAAATTTATAGAACTTTTCCATCCAGTAATCTGGAAAAGAATCCTTAGCAGTTATGATTTTGCACTGGAGATAACTGTTTGCAGGATCATAAAGCTAAGGGCCATCCTGGCCACCCTGCCTCGGGCTGCTGCTCCTGGGGATCCTTTACCCCAGCTCTAGGTTCCAACCCTCCTTGGGCTCTGGAGCACCTCCGTCTCGGAGAAAATGAGGACGGATGCATGGCTCAGCACTGAGGTGGCTTCCATGCATCATTTCTACAGGAGAGAGGAGCTGCGCATGAGATTCTGTAGAGACCAGGAAAGATTATTCCCACTGGCCCGGGGCTGAAGGTCCTCAGGGACATGAGTGTCCTGCTGAGGAGTTTAATGGCTCCCTTACACCTGCATTTGCTCTTCAATTCCGAGAAAAGAGAAGAGGCTGTCACCATCTTTGTTAAAAGTTTGCTCCCACTTGCTGTAGGATGAGGGCACGTACCTCCTTATGACACGCTCAGGCACGTGCTGCCGTGAACCTGCACGGGGTGTGTAACATGACCATAACTGCAGTTCCATCTGTTTCACTAACAGTGAGCTCGCAGTGTTAAAAGTCACCAATCCTCTTGTAAGAAGTGAGGAAAAGCTAGGAGAGCTCAAAAGAGTCTCTGCACTTGGTGTCAGGTCCCTGCTGGAAATGACCTGTTAAAGACAAAGCAGCTCAGTCTTCCTCACACTGTGCCTTGGATGAAAGCACAAATGAGGAATGAGGCCAACTTCATAGAAGAGGGTTTCTGTGACATCCTGGTAGGGACAAAAAGACTTAGTGGGCTGAGTGGGCTGTAAAATTAAACCAAAGGTGCTTGGTAGAAAGAGCCATGGTATTTATGGTGTTTTCTCTTGAGGTTTATGTGTGGTAACCACATCCCTACTAGTACATCACACATGAATCTCTTAATGGATTTCTTCTGCCATCCTAGCCCATTTGGGACTGTCTTCAACTCAACTTCCTAAAGATCAGATAGTGTTAAAATCATAAGCCAGGTTCATCAAACATGCCTTATGATGCAAGTTGCTCTGTCTGCCTGGCCTTAGTTCCCTAATATGTAAATAGTAGTTGTTGTATCAACCTCCTTGGTTTGTAACACGGTCACAATGCCTTATATACAGTAAGAGATAAATAAGGAAAGAAATTACACTGGACTCTCCAGTTACGACTTGTCTCACATAGGAACAACTTGGGTTATGGCTGCAACTTTAAGTCTAATAACCGACCAAAGTATGAGCCTGGATGCTGGCCACTTGTACAGTTGTAAACAAAGACATCTGATGCCAGAAAAGCGTATGTAAGTGCACACAGGAGTTAGTCTGAGCCCATAGCTTGGTGTTCTTATGAAAGGGGCCTCTCCTCCCAACAATAACCACCTTCCACTTCACCCTCCCTCCTGCAAGCCACAGATGGCAACTTGAATGGTGACTACAGTGTAAAATTGTTACTGCTGGTAAACTAGGCACATTTTATAACTTTTGGTGAATACACTAGGAAAATTATTCATATGGCTGGTAAATTACATACATTATACCACCCTTTATATTATGAAAAGGTTACATAAGGGGTACTTTGGGAGATTTGGAACACATTAGCGGTATTTCCATTATTTCTTATGGGAAAAACAGTCAACATAACAACCACCTTGAGTTACAACCAGCCTTTGCGAATGAATTGGGTTCAGATTAAGGGTCCACTGTACTGATGTTACTTGTTTCCAGGCATGGTAACATTCTATCTGGGCCTCTGAAACTATTTGGCAAAAGCTCCCAGCCTCTGCAGCAGGGCAGGGTGGGTCTCCACACAGCACCCTGCTCTGTGGAATAGTCTTCTGCTCCTGAACACTCCACTGGTGCCTGTAAATACCTAGCCCCTGGCCCCTCCCAGCCTGGCTACCTAAGTCAAGGTTCTGCCACTGATCTTACTCAGTGAACACATCACTAAGTTTAGCAAAATCCAGTAATAAATCCACTCCTTCTCATGAAATTCAACACAGGTTGAATCTGAAATATACATCCTTGCTGCCACCCTCTCATGACTCAGGGACCCCATGTTTAATAGACAACGGATAGAAAATAAATATCCATGGCTTAACATTGCAAAACAATTAAAAAACAAACTGGCTGTTTTGATTATTATGTCTAGTATAGTCTTGTGTTCTTGAATTTAAGTCTTAATTTGGAGGTCAAGATGACTTGTGCCATACAAGTGGGTGTATTTGTTAGGCAAATAGTCAAAAACTTCAGAACCCATTAAAAATACAGTATTTTCGAAGCTTAAACACACACACCCACATCCACACCCACTATTAGCAGATACCCATCTCAGATGTTTAGACTTCTGTTCTTCAGTAGTTTGTAGTTTGTGAGACAGAACATTACCTATTTTTTACTATTGACGTCATATGGATGATCTCACCAGCAAAAAAGACTAAAATGTGTATGTCACTCACTCCTCCTCATTCCTGAGCTCAGGGTTCTTGTGCCTTTGCTGCAGACTGTGTGTGCCCAGCAATGTGGAGGACTTGCCAAGTGCCTCCCCACAGACTAAGCTTCCGGGTGTGGGTGGGTGGCTCACCTCTGTGCGGGCTGGGAGCACCTGAGCTTTGGGGAGGGAGGAGACCTCTGTGCCCTTGTGGTTAATGGAATGGCCATGCTTTACCCCTGAGGAAAGACCACAGGGTCCTAATGGTGTTCAAGAAGACCGTAAGCCAGGAAAGCTCTGCCCTTGAGAATTTCCTGAAGGATCTTGAGGCTAATCCTATGTTTAATGTAAAAGGACACTTTAGGGGCATCTCTGAGCAAAGTGCATTGCTACATTCAGGTAAAAGACCATAAAGCACAACAACAGGATGCTGAGCCACAAGGACTGAAAACAGATGTTTCTCCACTGTTTTGCCCCACTGCGCAGATACGCTAAGAAGACCATCAACATGGGCTGGAATTCATCTTTTTGTGGCAATGCTGGGGAGGGACCCCAAGACTTCTGGAATGCTAGGCAAACACTCTCCCTCTGACTTACATCCTGAGCCTAGTTGATGTTGACCTTACAGATAGGGTCACAAGTTTTCCTCACTCACAGGAAAATATTCACCAATATGACAGCGTGGATTGCTTGTGTTGCCCAGATCGGAGTTCCTGGCCCCTTTCTGCCCTCTCCAGCCTGTGCACTTAGAAAGTGAGAGGTGATCGAGGAATCGGTGTTTCCACCAGAGTCGAGCGAGAGTCAAGGACAGTCTCAGAGTGAGGCCTCCCTGCAGCAGGCTGTTGGGGGTACAGAACACTCACAGGGCAGGGCAAGGCCAGGACAGGTCAGTCCGCTGCTTTCCAAGTCCATCCCTTGCAGCAGTGCTGGGCTTCGGTGTCCCATGACCAGGAGGCAGTTGGGTATGACTAATCCCCCGTGCTCAGCTCTCCCTGGGCACCTTCCAGGCAGATATGGCACAGGGAGGCACATCTGAGGGACAGCACAAAAACTTTGAACAAAATAGAAAATGACACAATTCCTCTTCATGTGAAGCAGCCTCTGGTAAAGTCACAGAGCCAAACACGTAGCAGGTGATCTCCTGCAGCTGGGGATCCTGGAACCACAGACAAACCACACAACACAGGAAGCAGAACTGGCTCTATGTCCTATATGGTGAACCAAGTCCCTCTTGGACAGCTCCCTAAGAGCAATCCACACATGTCTGTGACTATTTAAAAACCATAACCAGGCTGATGATATAGCTCAGTGGCACAGTGCCTGCCTGGTAAGTATGAGGTTGTGAGTTCAATTCCCAGTACCAACCCCCTCCCCCAAAATCCTCACAATCATCTCTTCCTGGCTTCTCTGCTGAAGATCTGTGGGTCAGTAGTGGGGAATTAATTCAATAAAAGTGAGAACTGCCATATGATTCACCATGTATTTCCATAAATGAAAGACTAATCCAGCTTTATCAGAGAAATTTAAGAATCAGAAGAAAATTATATACTTGGAATCAACCTCAAAGTTGGAAAAGCAAGTTCTGAAGAAAAGAAAAATAAACACTAAGAAGAAAGAGGATTATTGATTATTAGAGATCTGAGGAGAAAAGTAGACTCAGGAATAAAAGAAGGGACCAAATAAATGCTATTAACTGAAGAAATGTTTCACCTGATGTCTTTAAGATACCACTAGATGCCAACTGAACTATGTAGTTATGGCCACGAACATGAAGGGAGAGTTCTCACCCTCCCAAAGGATGTTATCATCTCAAAATAGCAGAAAATTCATAGAACAATGACATTAGAAACACTAACAAAAGTGATACCCACTGTGATAAAGAGGGAATATTAGGGGACAGGTATTAACCCCATTCAAGCACTGAAGGATTTATCCTCAGACTTCCAAATGTTCATCACACTTGAGAATGATACAGAAAAACTGTTCCATTACAATAAGTATCTCTGTAATTATAGAAAAATTAACAAAACAATAGTTTCTTAAAGTCAAAACATGTGAGTTTGGGCTGCTCAGTGGCTGATTGTGTCCATGGTTGCTTACTTTTCTCTGAAGCACCAATGAACACCAACCTTGTCATGGCTCACAACAGCATCCCTCTCCTTTCTCATCTCCCGGAGACCACAGGTGCCTCAAGGGCTGCAGGTTCAGTTCCTTTAGACTTTCTGGGCACAGCTGTGCTCGGCTGCATGCACTGGGCTGGCGTGCATTTGCTTCTCCTTCTGGGTCACAAGCCGAAGGAGGAGCCTCCATCTGGGGTATGCACTGATGCATGAGAGCAGGGGCACATCGAACCGCTACAGCCAGCACCCGATGCCTGAGTTACTCGCAACTTCTGTGATGTCACTGGGCATGGCGAGTCACATGCTCAGTATAAAATCAATGGGACAGTGCGGTTTATACATTTGTTACTATGGCTCCTGTAGAAATTATCATAATCTAGATGGCTTAAAAAAAGAGGTCTCTTTTCCCTGGTTCTAGAGGTCAAAATTCTCAGGTCAGTATTCCTGGATTCAAGTCAAAATACTGGCTGGGAAGCATTCCATCCGAAGACTCACAGAGAATGTGTTCTTCACCTCCTCCAGCTTCCAAGGGGCTGCCAGTATTCCTTGGCCTGTGGTCATGTTACTGCAGTATTTGGCTTTATCTTTACATTGGCTTCTTTGAATGTGTGTACTAACTCTCCCTCCATCTCCTCTTATGAAGGCACATGGAATTTAGGGGACACACAGGATTATCTGGGATGATATGCCCTAATCAAAGTTCTGAACTTCAATTTTTTTTCAAAGATCATCTACCCTCTCCAAATAATATATATTAAAAGTTCCAGAGTATTGAAACTGATATCTTATTCAGCTTACTGAAGTTTATTTAATGACAAACCAGGAAGGAAAGAAATAGGACTAAATGAACAGGGTGTCACATTTACCATATTATCATATGTTAGCAAAACTTGTCATCTTTTTAAGAGTAGTCAACACTTATGGGGAGCTTGGCCTAGCCCCAAGCTCCTAAAGAAGTGAACAATGAATAGCTTAAATAAAAGATACCAGGAGTGTGATTTTAGGAGCATCCAGGAAGGTCAGAACTCTCTCTCTCTCAGGAGTAAAGACACAGAGCTCCACCTGACAGCCTGAATTTATCTGGGTTTTCCAACAAAGGAAGAGGGTGCTGAAGCAAGACAGGAACTGAGCAGGGCTTTGGGAGTCAGTTCAAAGGCTTCTCTGAGCAGTAGATTTGCCAGTTAAGAGAACTGTCTGACCTCTAAGGTTGGTAGCTCTGGAATGGGGAGGTCAGCAGCTCGTGTCCTTGGCTGACTTCGCTGTGGTGTCATCTTAACTTCAGAGCACCGTGTGTATGCTCTTTTCCACCACAGCCGGAGGTCTCTGTGTCCAGTAACTTAACCCTGTACAGCCCAGTCTCCAACACTGGTGCAGACAACTATTTTATATTGTGTCTTATTCTTGACTTTAGAATCTTTCAGCACAATGTAGATGATTGTCAGGTAGGTTGGTTTAGGAATGTCCTGTTTAGAGACACTAAACAATTGTCTACATTTTGATCTAATTAGAACATCCTTAAGTTTATCTTCTAATTTTAATATAATTTTACATTATAGATTTATCAATGTTTGAAGCCATATTTTAAAAATTTATACTTTCATATAAATATTTCCTTCTGAAAAATACAAATCATTTGTCTCCTTGAAGTTAAGTGCAGCAGAGTGTTGAAAAGTGCCAAAGGCTGGGCTGAGACTGCTCAGTGTGGTCTGGAGAAAAGGCTAAATGTTCAGGAATGGATCAGAGTATGATCCAGGGCTCCCAGGAGCCTCAAATTTGTGAATTGATCAAATAAATGAGCATTTCCAGCATTGTTCAAGCAGTGCTTTTATTCTCATGAGTGAAGACCCGTTCTCTCCTCTTGATTGGCATCCTCTAAGACAATGAAGCTCAACTCTTACCATCCCCCTTTTGCAAATGAGGAAACTGTGATACAGGGACTCAAGGAATCAAGATAAAATGACTTCACTTTATGGAAAATGTGCAGCACAACCTGACCTTTACCTGATTCCACTTCCACGTAAGCATTTATTAAGGTGTCTGTGTGACCGACATAAAGAAAATGGAGGCCTGTCTCCTAGGCTTTCTATGGATGGCATGTTTTGAAATATAGAGTTTAGCAAAGCGAAGACAAGAAGCACACTAAAATAGGAAATAATCTTTAATTAAAGATGAAGCAAAAGTCAGCCCAGTCACCTTGGAAATATTTTAGGGTATTGGAAATCTATCTGAAATAACATAATATCGATTGGTTTAAACTGGCAACTATGCTTTTTAATTTTCCTCCAGCTCTGCAATTTTTTGAGAAAATAACAACCACAAGATTAATGTTGTTAACATAACACATACCAGTATTTCCTGAACTCGCTCTTGCCATATAGGTGGATTACAGTGTATCTGGAGATGTGTTTCTACCTCAGCCTTTCTTTCCCATGAGGCTGGGAGAGGATATTATTGCTTCACAATCATGCTCCACATCACTTATAAATCTGTATATCCCTCTTCATCTTCATGTGAACTCAGCAGAAAAATATGTATATACAGCTTGTTCCACTTCAGCTCCCAACCTATGCACAACAGAAAATACCAGGTATTATATATGACACGTATAGGGTCCATAATCACAGGAAAGCGGAGAATTGACAACTCCATGAGAAGAAGTCATGACCTTGTCATTCTGGGGCTTTTAAATTTAATGATCACGATAGTGGACAGTCTGAGAGAGGAAGTTCAATGACTCATTTTTATATAAGAAAGTTTCCCCATATCAATAGCTCTGTAAAGGGTGAACTCCTCATAGGCAAGAATATGACTTACTGTTCTATCCATTTCTGATGCTGAAATTGTTGGGATAAATGAATAGAATGAAATATAGTTTTTCTTAAATTAGATACAAATGAATTCCAATTCTAAGTATGGAAATTGTATGTCTTACAATCAACTTTTTAAACTAGAAAGATTACTTTTCTAAATAGTTTGGGTTTATGATGTCTGACATTAATAACAAAACTAGCAAAATAGCACTTAAGATTGTAAAACTGGGTGTATCATTTTAATGATAATTTGATCCTATGTTAAGTTAATGGTTTTCTATTAATGTTTGATCCTTTGTTACAGTTAAAATAGAATGGATAGATGATTTTATTTCACTGGGGGTTAAATACATCCAAACAATCTGTTAGGCATATTTTTCAAGGACATTTGTCCTTGAAGTCTGAAACGTGGGCGGCATCCGGGAGTGAAACTGCAGACTTCACCCTGACCCCCACACGAGAAAGAGGGCTGCGGCGTTTCAGGCCCAAAACTTCCAAAGAAATTCACAGTTGCTTTTGCCTGGATCATTCAGATATTTATTATGTGATGCTATCTTAAATTTTGTTTTCACATCTGTTTTGGACAGTAAAGTCTTAGAAGCTTAGGTGTCCCAAAAAACTATAAAGTGACTATTTTTAAATAGTTGTTGGTAATGTTAGATCGATCTCATTCTTCATTGTGTCTTTGGAAATAAATCCAAGGATTATTATTCTCTGTGCTATGAATAGCACAGAGAATCCATTTAATGTAAGGTTAGATGTGTCATACGAGATAAGAATTTAGGGATGTCTGACCTGAAATCCTATGGCATTTTGTGACATAATTATCGATGAGGTAAAGAGCTATGTCCTGTATACTTCCATTCGGAACACCTAACAGTCACAGTATGTTGCACATGCACACAGATGATATATGTTCATATATGAATGCATAATTTGTATTGTATATAATATATTCATGAGTCTATATTTATACATATGTACATCATGTAGAAATGTGTGCATAAGTTCTTGCATTCGGTAGATAGGTATTTAAAGCCACAGAACTTTGATTTGGAAGGAATCTTAAAAGTCAATTTCCAGCTAGGAGAGAAATCCATGTGGGGAATCTATAGTATATCTGTTCAATGATGCAGCCAGTGAGAGAGAAAAATAAGCTAGGGTTGTTCCCAGGAATTTTGCTCCTACAACTGGATAAATACATTCCACTTATCTTCTTTCTTTGTGAATACGGGGACAGGACAGTTAGTCGGAAAGTCTATTTGGACAGGACAGAAATAAAAGAGTGTGAATTTAGATTAAAGATTACTTCAACTGCATGAAAATTTTCCTGGGGCCAGTCTACCTTCCCCCTCTCTCTCTCTGCGCCTGTCTCCGTCTCCGTCTCCGTCTCCGTCTCCGTCTCCCTCCTTCCTCTCTTCTCCCACACTGAGCACATTAACGTTTATAAGTTCGTATTCCATCTTTCTCACCAACAGATTTCATTTTTACCCACCAGAAAATGAATTTTAAAATCTTGACAGAGTTCGCAGATGGCAAGTTCACATCTTCACTGACAAGAGTGACATACAGCAGAGTCACGGGGCTGTAATGCTGTCATTGTTTTGTACACAATCTTACACTGACTAACTTAAAGTACTAGCGCTTAGTAGGATCAATATGTACAATAAACAAGGGAACACAGAAATTTATTACTCTGTAGATTCATTTATTTACTCAAGGCAAAAAATTCGTTATTGGATTACAGGGCAGGGTTGATAACCAAAAAGAAAAGCAAGTTCCAGGATTTTAGGATTCCAGTACCAGATGGGCAGCTAAAAGATCCAATTGGCTGCAAATGATAAATAATGAATTCATCAATTTTTTTAGAAGTTCCAACTTAAATGATCCAGCTAATCACATCTTTGTGATATTACAAATGCAATAATCTCTCCAGAAGAAAAAGATTAAAATTAAGTGGAAGAATATAAATGTGTACATATAATTTATACTTTAAAGAGATCCAGAGAAAATTTAGCATGCAAAAATTATCTTGTTACCTTTAGTGCTAATGGAAAGAATTTTAAATGACTATTGTTTTAGTAATGGTCTATAATTCTAAAACATTTTATTATTGTCCTATATAAAATGAATCAGTTTTATTGTTGTGCTTTCATGTGTGTGTGTATGTCTCCGTATCTAAAAGCCTTTGAGGATGGGCAGTATGTCTCCTTCCACTCTCAAGCTAGCACAGTATTCTTAATGCAGTGGCAGCTGTGAAAAGTAAGCTTGAAATGAATTGGTGCGCCTATGAGTTTAGTCAGAATCAAAATAACATTCTAATTCAAACCTGATACAAATTTGCAAATATCACCTTGTCTAGGTTGGTAACATCACTCCTTGATTCAGATCAGGAAAGATTTATGAGGTAGTTTCAGATGTACACAAGTGTCAAGGCAGTGATTAGTAAAATGTTTGTTTCCTTTTGCTTTATTAAAGATTAAGTGATTTCAACAGCGCGTCAGTAAAAATGATCTAGATCTTTAGGTTCTGTATTTTGGATGCTCTGCAGGAATAGAACAGATTCTTTAGGTGAGATATTTCTACCCAAATAATCTTTGCTTAGCAACACAAGGTTCCATATCCAGTGTACCCTCGCCAGAATATAGGCAAAAATTACAATATAAGGAGTAAAGATATTTCTTCTTTTTAATTCTATTTTAAATTTATTACCAAAAAAATATTGTGGCAAGATATAGTTGGCTCTTCTTCCATTTAGGAAATGAGGACAATGATTGAAAATTTTTAGGTTAACAGAAAGATGGAAAGATTGGTATGATTTAATCTCCAGATTAAATAAATTTATAGTTCAGTGAGAGTAAAAAAATATACATACATACAAACACATTCAATATCTCAAATAGCATCAAAAAGAGGAAAGAAACAATCTCTTGGTACATTTTGCCAGCTGAAAATTGCATCCCTCTCCCTCTAAAAAATTAATGCAAACATATATTCACATGTATGATATGTATTTATTATTTGTAGTTATATCAAGTTCATGCATTCCTTTTCAGTCAGAGCAAGATTGTCTTTCTTGTAACTCTGTTCTCCTCCAAGACAAGTTTCTGGTTAATGGCAAGCAAATCTCCCATTTGTAGGTTGCAATTCCAGCTTTGGGTCATGGAGTAGTACATCTGCAGTTTGGTTTTACCTCCTACCACACAACTTAGTGTTTCCTATCACGATGTCATTTCTGTCCCTCCCCACAAGGCTCCAGGTTTCATCTATTCTGACGCTGAAAGCTTTTGCTCCTGGTTGCACAATCAGTTTTCTTATTAACTCATTTAAAAAAGGAATTCAGGCAACCACTAGTTGCATTTCAAGTCACATTGGGAACCCTCCAGCTTGTGAATATGGAAGGTCTGTACCATTATCCAGTGAAACAGCCAGGTTTTTAGCAAGAACTTGTCTTTTGGCCCATTTTTAAAGCCTATATCCACAGCAATATGAAATTCCAGCTAAGTAAGGTAATATGAACTCCAGAAATCAACTTTGCCATGAGATTTGGAGGAAAATACAAAGATGTATGCTTATATTCTTAATATGTCAATAGACAAACAATAACATTCAGTAAATGTCACAGAGACTTGTAAAAAACAACAACAAAAAAACACTAGGGAATTTGAGAGACCCCCTTCCCCAAAGTTCTTTTCTAATTCATTTCCAACGGCCTTTGCCATGCGCCAGGCAACTTGTATACACCTACAGCCCACAAGGACACTGCCTCCAGGCATGGTGGCATTCAGTGTCATGGGTCATCCTTTCCTTTCCTTTATGCTAAACTGGAAGCACTTTGAGAGCAAGTGTTATAGCATTTCTTCATTTTTTAAAATCTTACTTCAATTTTACAGACCTCACAGATATACAAAGAAAGTTAACAAACTATGGTTGCATATCTAGTGGTGAGGCTCAGTCCTTTCAACAGTAAGTGGTTTTCACAGGAAGAGTCCTGCCTGATCGTGCAGTTATATTTCCAGGCCATTGATATTTTGCTTTATATAATTTGCTGTTTGTATCACAAATTCTAAATAATACTCTTTTTCTTTTTATGGAGGAACAATCAGAGAGTAAGAGTATTGGAAAGTTTTTTTCTTACACGTGTACATCCATGTACACACATTACTAAAGGTTATTAAATTAATGGCATGACTTACCATTGTAAAGCTAGGAATCAAAGAGCCATTGTGCTGCTGAAATTTCAATTCAAATTTTGTTAAGATCACGACATGGGAGAGGTCAAGCTGATTACGTTCTTTGTGACAGTAAGTCATCTATACAGATGGCGAATAAATTACTTCAAATAGTTATGACTAACATATAAGAAAAAGCTCGTTCACTCTTCATTAAAACTGTAGTGGGTAAAAGAATATATTTAACATTATAGAATAAGGCTTTTGAGGGTTACCTGTAATGTGAAACAAAATACAGATGAGGTTCCAAAGTGCAAAATTTGAGTGTTGCCAAGTTGAAATTACTTTATTCTTCTTTTAATCAGATTTTATAGGTACATTTTAGATATACATCATGATCACACTTATTTTACAGAATGGGAAGTTGTATTGTTCTGGGGGAGTAGTCTCACACACTCTTACCAATCTTATTTGGTGGCACAGAAGGTGAAAACACAACTTGTTCTCCTCATTAGGATGAAAGTTCCCTAAACAGCAAAATTGTATACACTCTACTTCTTCTACATTGTGCAATGTGAGAAATGAAGAGATGTACCAGGAAAAGTAAACTGCCTTGTAGTTTTTGTGTTCTGCAGCCACACACTCTAACATAAGTATAGCTGGAATGGTTCATTGTGTTGGGTAAACAGTCCATGATTTTTAGTGGAAAGTATAACATTTTTAACTTTTAAAAATATAGCAATACTCATAAGTATTAGTCTATTAATGTTATCTAAGAGATAGTTCCCAATTTTGTTACAAATACCAAATATAGAATTGGTCTGTCACAGTTATGTCTTTGTATTTAACTTAGTACAGACAGAAACAAGCAAAAATGTAAGTATTCTTTCATCTCTAAATATTTGAAACACAGTGCCAAATGCAGCCTACCTGTTTTCTTATTGTAAAGTGCTATTTCAATCTTATAATAATTGAGAAAACTTTCCAAAATATGGCACAATGGTGAAAAATATTGACTTTATTCATAAATATTCAAAAATGTTTCATATCTGTAATCCACTGAGAAAAGCGAAATGTCATATGTTATTATTACAGAGGGTATCAGAGTACAAATCCTATAAATCAAGATCTTAGCATTTCAGCTGAAACATGCATTTAAAGCGAAATATTTAAAACAAAATATACATAGTTATAGTTACTTAAATATAAAAATTTGGCTTTACAAGTAGCAGAATATTTTTAATGCTGTAGTATTAAAATATGTAGCATTTTCTATTGAATTTTAAACCAAATTCATGCCTAAAATACTTATAGACTTTTTCTCTAATCAAGAAAAGTCCAGGTGGTTGGCATTGCACTTTCTCATTTGTTCTTTTCTTTTTTAATTTTTTTTTTTATTTTAAAGAGAAAAAGAAAACAGTACAAAATAACAACAACGAAGACAAAAAAAACCAGACTGTTCTTATTGAGGAAATAGAAATCCCGCTTCTAGGCAACGTGCATTCAAATCCTGCCGCTGCAAATACGGTTTGGTTAAGAAACTTCTCACCCTCGTCCCTACTCTCTTGCTCGCTTTCCTTTATCTTGTCAAAGCAGTGATCGCTTTCATTGTGGGCACAGAATGATCATTACAGCTTTGTGCCTTAAGTCTTGCAATACGTTTTCTACTAAATTTATGGAGTACTTTTATATTTAGGTGGGTTTTAGAGAATTATTTTGTAGAATTCTGTGGCATAGATTCATTGTCAAAACAGATATTTCTTTACAGTAACATTTAAAAACTAGAAGATTTAGAAATATTTTTCCGTTAATGCATGTTAAAAGTTCTTCTAAAAGCCTACTCAGAACAAAAATTTTATTGGAAATACAAATTAAATCAACAAGGTATTTTACTAGATGAATCTATTTCTTTGACATTATATTTCATTTTGGAAGCACTCAACATATAAGTCAATAAAAAGAGCCATGTATTTATCATCAAAAGGAGTGCAAAAATTCATGAATACAGTTTTGACTTGGTTCACAAATGCTTCTGTTCTTGAACAATTTGGTTCATGAACAGAAGCATGAATCAAAATGTTGCTTCTGTGCCTGGACTGCATATTGGGCTATGAACATGTAGCTGTCCTCCCCACATAAACACATGTGCAGCAACCTTCCCCAGAAGTGTGGAGCAAACTAAGTTTGTGAACTAAGAGTCACTGTATTAGAGAAACAAATAAATTATAAGACATTTCAAAAGATTTACTGACATTACATAATGAATATGTGTGTAAGGAACACAATTTTAATAACTAACTTTCCAGATTTATTATTATTCAGGTATGCTCACATTACCTTTCCTTGGTTAAACTGATACAAAGATCTTTTCATGACACTTGTATGTTTTGCTGAAAGATAAATAGAAATCAGGAAGTAGGAAATACATCATTAATAATCATAAAAAATAAGTTTTGAGACACATGTGGATATTGTTCATAGCCTTAACAATAACATGACATTTTGTTTATGAATCCCCTTAATATATTACTTCCCTGCCCTTTATGCTTTCTTGGATCAACTTGAAAAAAGTCTGCCAAGTAGGAATATATGGGGTCCTATCAACAGATGCCTCTTGAGTTATGATTTGATTAGGTCCCAGTAAACTTACCATAATGTGGAAATGTCAATAGAAAACAATGCTAATAAGCCTAAATTACTGAACATCATAGCTTAACCTCGTCTCCCTCAAACGTGCTCAGGATAGCTGTATTACCGAACACAAAGCCTGTTTTATGAAAGCTCAGGTGACTTATGGAATATTTTATGGTTCATGAAAAGCAGGAAGCTTGCATAGAGAGTCATTACTGGCATCTGAAAGCAAACTTCAGAATATTTGAAGCATTGGCCTAAAATTTGCTGCTTGATGAGTACAGTGCTACTGTGACAAAGGCATCCCTTGCTTTCTGAACGAGGGCCCAGAATCGCGGGTAATAGGCGTGCCTGCTGATGGCTGAGCAGGCAGGGTTCTCCAGGGAGGTGCTGAGTTTGAACTGCACAGGCTGTTTCTTCTTTTCCTTGTGTACTTCTCTACAACAAGCAAGACCACCCTACATCTGCCTCTCAGGTAGACATTTGAGTCTTCTCAGGGGTGTCACTTTTTCTAGCACCTGTGCACTACTGTCAATAGTAGAAAAAAAGCTCTGTCTGTTTCTGAGCTGTGAATTTGCATGTGATAACTTTTTCACTCTGTCTCATTTCTTTGTTCTTTCTTCCTCCAGTTCATTCAGAAACTCACTGGGAAGCTCTCCAGCCTCAGTGCCAATAAGTTCATGAATATTTTCTTTATTAATGTCTAATTCTGGCTGCTTCACAAGTTACTATTTCACTGGGAGCAGAGCCTTACTAAAGCCCATTAGCATGTTCACATGACTTTGTAACCATTCTGCATTGCTGCGACTTCTTCCTGTGCTGCCGTGATACTGAATAGCACTTGAAACTTTCAGACCATCCCAAAACTCTTGATCATACATGCGTACTGAGAGGTACAGACCTCAGAAGGGTTAGCTGCTGCAACTTCCAGCACAAATGGCCAGTGTGACTAGCATGCTTTAAATTTAGCTTTTGGGCCTTGGTCCACTGATTGAATGAGTGGGACCGTATTGGAGGCAAACACACCACTTTTACATTGAGATATATGTGTTCAATATGCTCTGGATGCCCTGAACCTTTGCTTAAAACCAGAAGAATATTGAATAGGATGTTAATTTCCATATATTTTCTTCACTGTGCAATAAAACAAGCTCAAAAACTAGTCTTCAGTCAAACCTTAAAGGAAAAACTTGAAAGTGTGTTTGCTCACATTCTTGAACTCTCCTGTATTCTCTGGGTGGTAGACTAGGAAACAATTTACTATGAACCCTGCGATGTTTTCTCCAGAAAGCACCATTATACTATCTTTGAATGCCTTGACATCTTAGAGCATCGGCAAACTTTCTACACCCAGGTATGTTCCCAGAGTGAGGGCATTCCATCCACATTCAGCGGACAGCTATTGCTTCTCTACATTTTTCCACACAGCGGCTCCCTGACTGCATTGACACTTTCAGGGCTGGCATGCACTGCCCATAGCTGACCTGCCCGCTATGAAACTCAAGATGTCTTTAGAAGAGGTGGACCCACCCATAACTTCCTGCTGAACAAATATAGGATACTCAGCAATCTTTTTTGCATATTGAAAACTTTTGCTTTAGTCCCTGTAATCAGAAGGCCAAGCAATATGTGCTTCTGAGTCGACCACTTTTCTATGTCATCAGTTGGCCAAACTCTTCTTTGTGGTGACTGTGGGGTTACATGACGCTGACCACATGACAGCACCGTGGCATGGCTCCCTGTCCTTTGAGATGGTCTAGATGTGTTTCATATAAAAATAACTTCCCCCTTCTCTCAGCAGAAGCAAGAGACATAAAGAGCTTTTCGTAGACAAAATGAAATCCAAAACATATTTATTGAGTATCATGAAGAAAATCTAGCTTTAGATGCCTGCCTAGTTGGATTACAATGAGATATTTTAACAATCCTTTTGATATTGATGGATATTATTTTCATATTATACAACTCCACACATTTTAGTTCCTTAAGTATTAGTTGCAATATAGCTGATGTTTAACTGCATGACATGAAGAAAATAAACTGAACTAGAGTCAATAAATATTTAATACTTTATTACATTAAAATCCCTTGTCTACCTTACTATTTTATTGGGATTTTATTGGAAAATACTGAGTTATTGAGATTTGAATACCTTCTAAATGTTGACACATTTCACTAAATTTTTATCAGTTTGGGCATACATGTCATTAATGTGTTGATTTGGTTAGGGTGTCATAAAAGAAAAAAACCACATGGGTAAATTTTAAAAACAGGAAATTTATTTTATTACATTTTTGGAGGCTAGAAATCTGAGCTCAAGAGGCAAACATTTTTGTTTTTACTCTTCTTTGCCTTGTATATGTATATGTATGAATGTATTTGCTTATTTTTGAGTTGGGTCTCACTATGTAGTACAGCTCTGGCCTTCAACTCACTTTGTAGCCCAGGCTGGCCTCAAACTCACAAAGATCCTCCTGCCTCAGCCTCTGAGTGCTAGGATTACAAGAGTGTACCACCACTCACAGATCTTCTTTGACTTTTAAATGCCTGTCTTTTCCCTGTATTCACATGATTTTTATCTCCCTGACGTACTATTCTGACAATGAGCTCACTGTAATGGCCTTCTTAGACTCAGTTGTGTCTTTGAGGACCCCATCTGTAAATTCAGTCTTTTATGACACATGGTTAGAACTAGGAAGAATATAATTTAATCCATAATTATTACCCAATATTAAAAATTCTTTTCCATCTACTGTATCAGAAAAACCTGTAAGTACCAAGTAGCCATGCCAGATGAGATGGGTCTTCCAAAAATGTGATTTCTCTTGTTAGCTTGAATTTTGCCACTAGCAACAGAGTATCACGGCTCACTTTGAAGGGATAAATTCACTTTGATCGTTTCTCAAATTTAAAGAAAGCTGACTGCCGGCTACTCAAGCGGGATTAACCGAATTGTCTATCAGTTTTCCCTTCAGTGAGAAATGGTGTCGGTGATCCAGTTCATCCCTCCAACAGTCCCACTGCTCCTGTTCCTTTTCATACCGGTAACGTGGTGCACATCAAAAGTAGTTCCTGTGAATTTCTCATTTTGTCACACAACGTGGGAAAAGACATCCACTCTGACTTTGGATTTGAGGTTCAGCTTCTCCTAGGACATTCTTAAGTGACACAAACATTCACTTACTGTCAACGTGCTTGGGTGAGAAGAGCACAGTGGCTCCTCCTGCAGCCTGTGTTGCCGTCTCGCTTCATGCTTGGGCACCAGAGGTTTTAGGTTCCATCCCTGCTGCAGTTCTTTTATGGAGAGAGATCCTTTCCATAACAAAACCAATTTCACCTCTAGCTTTGTTAGTTTCCACTTTGCTGCCACAAAATACCTCACACCTGCGCCTTCAGGAAGGCGGGGTTTACTTTGGCTCATACTTCAGCCCCTGCCTGCTGGCTCCAGGGCAGCACGGCCTGCTGGGGGCTGGCAGAGGGCAGCCGCTCGAGCACGGTGCCCTGGGAGCAGAGAGCCAAGGAGGGCGCCGCAAAGGAGAGAAACATTCCAGTTCACACCTCATAGCCCACCTCACCCAGCGGCCCATTTAACTATCAGCTGCCACAAGGCAGTCGCCTCCCCCGACATGGAGATAGAGCCCAATAACTTTCAGCTGTGTTCTGCCCACTCTACTCAAAAAGCTGCCAGACTGGGCGGCGTAAGCGCTCTTGTCCCCGTTGGCAGGAAACTGCATGGACCACGAGTGCTTTCCAGAACTGGGAAGAATTAACAGAAGTAACTGTACTAAGAGTATTTCTCCCAACTCTTTTTAAATATATTAATCTAACACTTTACTCGTCTCTTATCATAGCCTTCGTTACGGAATTTTCCAGCATATCAAATTCTATTCCTTGGAGATGACTCTCATTTCTAATTATGCTTGTGCTTGCTTACAGTACCTAACTGGAAAGTTGCACACACTTTCAAGTTATGCATTACTAAAAAAAAAAAAAAAAAATCAAATTTAATTTTTTAACCAGAGAGAATTCTTAACTTCCTGAACCACATGAATCCAAGGTTTAATGTATAGATTATTTTAGTAAAAGAAAAAGGAAATCATGTCTCTTAGCACAGCACATCAAAGTTAAACTCAGACGCAGTTGCCTCTAGGTATTTCCACTCTGAAAGAACAATTGAAGGGTTTGATCTTAAATATCACATCCAACTCTGGGTCAAATTTCAACCTTCATCAGTCTTTGCTAACCTACAATCCACTCTTCTTTTCCTTCTTTCTTATTTTTTTGATTTTTTTCCTCTTTAAGTCTTGAGGGACATATGTGGCCTTGTTCAGTGTTAGTCTGAAGCATTAGACAGCACTCATAAGCGAGCATTTGAAAATCTGCTAAAGCCTCACTTTGGATTTAAGAGGTGATGTGGCGTATAGGTGTAAGTCTCCCCCGTGTCTCCAGTGCATATTCATTTTTCTGGCTGTAATAATTTGTCCCAGTGAAAATGAGCACTCTGCTCCCTGCAACTACGGAAAGCAAAAGGGAAGACAATGTCTTCTTTTCCCCTTTATATTCTTCACCCCTTACTCACTTCAGCCCCACGGGAGGCGTGGTGGGTGCAGGAGGAGACATAATCTTTGGCAGCCAGAACCTCTCTGTCAAAATTCAAGCTAACAAGAGAAATTGCTTGACATCACTTTATTTATATTATTTCCTTCTTTTACTCCTATGTCATATTTTTAAAATTTTAAGAAAAGTATATTTTAAATTACAGTGGTTTTCTTGGCTAGGTTGATGTTGAAAAATTCTAGAGACTTCCCATAAAATTTGTTGAAACTAATCTATTTTTGTCGAGTAAGTGTAGCATGTGTTATGTCGGGAGTTGGTATAGAAATGTTGCAACCAAATGAAGCGATTCTTTTGCTGTTTCCTCAGTTCTCAGGATTGAGCACAGGATCTTACACATGCTAGGCAGGTATCCTACCCCTGCACACACTCCCTGCTGTGATTAAAACAATTCGAATAAATATCAGACCAATGAGCTTATGATATATTAGTCATAGTTTCATACTCATTCCTTTTTTTATAAAGTTTTCATTTTAAATTTTTTATTAGTATGTACTTGCAATACATTCTACTTGGTGGCTTAAGACATATACACTCCCCCTCCCCCCGTCTCATGCTGAAGGTTTTTACTGCCCTTGTTCTGCATTCCCTAGGACCTGTTCCCATCTTTACAGAACCCCACCTTCCTGTTTCTTAACAGGGTTCTTTTATTTTGCCCTTTTAAAATTCCTATGCCATAGTGTTTCACTTAGTTTTCAGATACCATACGGAATGTAGAACCTGATGTACACCATATAGACTTGGTTTGTCTAAATTGCTTTAAGATAAGCAAAGAATTCTTAAATATTTGTTTGACTTGTTTTATTCATTCTTTAATTCATTCATCAAATCTACAGTAAATATTTAGTGAATAAACTATGTGAAAGTCTCCAAAAGAATTTTAATTAGAGCTTGCTGGTATGTTTAAACATTTTTTTCAGTTCTATTAGTCACAAATTTTTGACTAAGTAAACTGTCAAGGTAATTTATGTACCTAAACATGATGAATCTTGGAAGTGGACAGGATGTGATTGTCACATTTAGATTTAGGGATATGATTTTATTTTCTTCTTTTTAAATAGCAATGGCTATTTTAGTGACTCTGTAAGCTGAGGACAGTATGAATGCAGTCACTAAACTATCATTATTTGATCTCTTTCTTTTCTAAGTCATCACATTGAATTTGGTAGCATGTGTTAATATCATTTATGGGGCAGAGTATAGTTACAACAAAACATTTGTGATTTTGTTTTACAATTTCTGCCCTAACAAGGGGCACATCCTCTCTGTAGCAGTCAAAGAGCAGGTAGCACGCAAATGAAACTCATGTACTGAGAAATTCTAGTTTGTTATTAGTAGGTGAACTTTATTATGTCCAGCAGCCCACCTGTCTGAGAGGCCATGCGTATTCTCTGTGGTTTCATTCACAGACTCGTGCAGAGGTAGAACAGTTTTGCTTTTATTTTAGTGTGTGCCCTAATTGTGTCTGCGTACATATGCAGGACTGGAACTTGCCCTGTGCCACGGCACCACGGGCACAAGCAGGTCTGGTCCGTGCCACGCTCTTCTCAGCAGACGTGGGAGCGCATTTCCCTGAGCAGATGACCCCAGGGAGCGGCCTGCGGCTGCTTCGGCTGCTTCATTCTCTTCTTGGATCATTATCCATGATAATCACTTCAGAGGTGATTATATGAACAATAACTCAGTACTTTACTGTCTCTTGGAATTGGTGGTGTTCTTTTAACCTTACCTAAATGTCCCACATAATTTATTTGCTGCTAGTTTCTTTGGTCTCAAATATTCACTCCATTAGGGAAAATCTGCCTGTTCATCATCAAAGAAGTAGAAGAAAACTTCAAGTTCTTGGCAAAATCTTATCATCTGGACACCTCGTTCTGATTTCCTCAGAGGTATTCATTATTATTTCTCAATTTGTCTTCAAATAAATAGAAAAGAAAGGAAGAAAGGCAAAGGGAGATAAGAAGGAGCGGGAAGAGGAAGGTACGAAGGAGCCGCAGCGTGTATTATCTGGTCAGCCCACTACAGTGATTTATCACTTACTTCAGAAGGGCTACCTGGCAACAGGCTATCCATCAACCTGGGGGAGCAGAAGGCTTGAACAATAAACACTTCACAATAGGAAACCGGCCTGGAGAGGAATGTTGAAAAGCACAATAAATCCTTAATGAAATAATTTGAAGCAACTTTGTCTTCCCGTCAAACCAGTTCATAAATTACATATAGTATTTGGCTAACATCCCTCAGGGAGGGGAAAAACTTGTTAGCATTTTTCAGAATATAATTTTTCCAGAAACTGAAAGATACAGTTTTCACCTAGTTATACATTTTAAAAAAAGAATCTTCCCTGCTTTAAAGAAACATTAAAAATTACACTAAGCTGAGAAATTTATTAGTACCACAACTAATCATTTTTAAAATTCAATTTTAGTTATTTTTTTCTTGCACTGCTCAAAATGAGATCCAGGGCCATGTACATGCTGGACTAGCACTCTTCTCCTGGGGAACTCTCAGCTCTAGGCAGTCGCTTTCAGTCACTGCCTTTGTTTGTGCCTTTTGGATTCTAGGGCGTCTTTTTTTTGCCTTGCCTTGTTTTGTGTTTGTGCATGTCTTTGTGGTTGTATCTTGAGCCTCTAGCACATTGTTTGGAAAAGTGTGAACTTTTCACTGTACTCTGCCTGCTGTGTCATTCTGTACTTCTCTTTTATAGATTTAGCTTTTCTATTCCTGTTGCTTGGGTGTGGGTGGGATTAACTCACTACTTAGAGAAAGCCAAGTGGGTAGTGCTGATCACTGACCACACTACTATTAGAGGATTCTAAGACTGGGTGTGGCCGAACCCAGATTCTTATACGGGTCACCTGGTCTCCTGAGCAGAAGTGTTGGTGGGGGTGCTTTACAGGTGCAGTCCATGGGAAGCTCTGAAGTCATGGTGGATGCCGCTTGCAGTGGAAATGGGAGTGGTTCTTGTGGATCCACTTAGATGGACTGAGAGTAAGGTGTTATGAAAGGCAAGCTGATTCCTGAGCTGTTCCATAGCTGCCTGTCTTCACACATTGCTGTTCTCATAGTCACTCCTGCTACTGCTGTGCCATCCCCATTGCAACTTTACCTGAGGTCTAACCAATGGGGTTCCCCAATCTCAGACTCTCATGTTTCAAACCCATGAGCTAAATAAATTCTTTTCTTCATACTGTACCCACCACAGGTGTTCAGTTATAGCAATTGAATACTGACTGATATAGAAGAACTAACTGTGCATACAAGCCTGCCTCTGCTGAGTAGTTTGAAGATGTTTCAATGGTGTTTGAATAACACCTCTCAAGAGATACCATCAAAGTAAATGACTTTACAAATAATCTTGATAATGATATTATGGATACATAAAATCAGAGCTTCTCAAACACAAACATTCACATGAATCCACTAGAAATTGGGTTAAATTGTGATGCTGGTTTAGGGTCTGAGGTGGGGCAAGCTTTCTGACATTGCTGAAATGCAGACTTCACTTAACTAACCAGAGTAGAAGACAGTGTCCTGATGGTTGAATACCAACTCCATTGTGGTTAAACAAATGTCAAAGTAAGACCAATCCTTCATACTTGGCTTAGTCCTGCCATTCAAAGAGACTTCATAAACATTATATCACTTTATAATCATGTAAAGATAGCAAAAATAGTGATTTAGAGTGTTTAAGTCAATTTTTCATGGCAAAAGGTGGTAAAGCTTTATAGCATAAATCCAAGTCTCCTACGTGTGAATCTTTTTCATTGTATTTAGCAGCTTTAAAATAACTTTGTTCAATTCAAGCAGTAAATAACTTTTTTTTCTTGAATGGAGTAATTCTGCATATTATTCCACTATTTTTGAGAATCTTCACTAGATTCAGTAAAGTTGTCAAAATCATCTACAAGCCCACTAATCAGTGTTCTCTCAGCAACCATCAATAGATTCATTTTTGATGTTTACTCTTAAGTAGACATTTTGATCAGTCATTAAGAGTTTGACACAATTTGGCCTGTACACATTTATACAATTCCAAACTTCTCCAGATATAATTTGTGAACTCCCTCAGGAATTTATCATTCGATGAAAGGTCAACCTCTTAGTTCTTGAGTTTGCTATTTCCCGTCTAGACAACTACAACATGCTTTTCCAGTTTTGTTCAAACTTCACCAAATAATGCAGTTGCTTTTTGCTCTAGCGGAACTTCTCCCACATGACCACACACCCTGAGACAGAAGCCTTGCTCACTTGCTCCTGGAGCCACCCTTGGGCCCCTCCGCTCCCCGACCAGGGTATATTACTGCAGACTTTCAGAATTTCCACAGTTGGTGTTATATTCCTGTAACATCTGGGCCACGGTATAGGCTGATCAATGTTAGCTATTTGAAATAAAAACGTGTGCGTTATATTTTCTTCAGTAATATAAAAATTGTGTTCTTTAATGTTACCAACACATTTTACTAAATTTTGAAAGCGTTTTTTGCTTTTAAGATTTCCAATAGTGACAATAGTGACTCCATACTAAATGTATACCACTGTGACCATGGTAACGTACCAAAAACCCTGCATCACAACACTAGGGGTGGTGTGAGACCCCTTAACATCAGTATCTTGGAACAGGGAAGAGTATTTTCCTAGAATTTACAATGTCAGAGCATAACTCCAGGTGGAAATTGTTCACTGATTTATAAAATGTTTCTGTTTAATAACTGCACAAATTTAAAACATTGGGAAAGGCCAATGATGTTAATTATATTTGTTACATAGAAAATACGAATAGCTTCCTTAGGTGGCAAGCCTGTCATTCTGTCTCAGAGATATTAGTATCTTTCTTCTATTCAGTTTTATCTTAGCTACTTGTCAGCAAATGAAGCATACCTATTCTAATATTGATTGGTTACTTAAAATTCCTTCACTGCTATGGTTGCAGGCTTGTATAGGGAGAAATAATTTTCTCTTATGAGAATTCTGTCATTTTTTTAACAGTTCCGTCTCACATTTTTAATACTATGAAACTATAAAAAATAAATAGGATTTTAAAAAATTTTATATGAAATGTTGACTAGCATGAATGTTATATGATGATAAAATAATACAATTTATTTTAATATTTTAGCAAGAGTAAAAATAGAATAATATTAGAATTAGAAGAGAACTGAGAATATACTTTTATAAGCAACTTTTCTATGCTGTTTGCTGCACAGTTCTCATTTGCAATGCTTGCTACATCCACTCCATCGGTCGGTCGCTCGTGTTATCTATGGAATGCTCATTATGTTTTAAAGAGGAAACCAATTAAATATAGTCTATACACCATTAGTCTCACTTTCTGTTTAACTTTAAAAATTAATCTCTATATGATGTGGGATTTAATAGTTTTTATAAAAACTTTAAAATTATATTTTCCAATCACTAGATTGATGTTGAACTGCAATTAGTGACTATGTATACATAATTATCTACTGTCTAATGCATTACCTCATAAAACTATAATTAAACAGGGAAATGCATACATTTGTACTTATTTATAAAAATAAGTCTGAAATTCAGATTTGTAGCACATAAACTATTTTAAATGTTACATATTGGATTTCCAAGGAATTATTTCAAATCCTTGGGAATTCTATCAAGACAGACTTTTAGAATAGATTTTATTTGTTTGACGCTATACATAAAACACTTTTAATAAAGGCAATGTAACTTAGTATCTGATAGACAGCCCTTTAATAAGCCAATAATATTAAAACAAAATTCAACAAGCAGAAAGCCTGGACATGAACTAATCAAAATTATGAGTGAAGTCCTTATTTAGGACAAGACTCTATAACCCTATCTTCAAAGGAAAATACTATTTTAAAATGTGATGGCCCATTCCTGGAGACAGAGACAGTGGTAACACCAACTTTTCATTAATTTCTGTGCCTCCCAACACTCATAAACCAGCTTTTATATACTTAACTATTCATCTTTTCCCACTGTGCTCATCCTCTCCCATCTTCCAAAAAAAACCCCTATTACGTCTGCTTCAGGAGTCCTATGTGCCACCTTGAAATTCTCAGAGTGCTGCTACTTGGTTTTTTTTTTTTTTATTATGTAATGTGTATAGCTCTTTCAGGTAGATACCCAGAAGGGGAATAGTTTTAGTTGTTTATGTATTCTGCACACTGATTTTCACAGTGGCTGTATTAGTTTACATTCCCACCTGCAGTGTGGAGGGTTGTGTCCCCCCCTCCCCCGCGGGCAGCCTTGCCAACATTTGTTATTAGCTGATTCCTTAATGCTGACCATCCTTTCTGGAGTGAGATAGAATTTTTTTTTTTAAATAAAAGTACAAAAACATATTAACAAACAGACACCAATTAGCATAAAAAATAGTACAATCACAACTGATCTATAGACAAGGTGACATGATCTCAACAGTGGTTATTGCCTTATCCATTGATATCTTTGAAGTGTAAATGTATGAACCCATATATAGACATGCAAAATTGGTCAGACAATTAATACTCTCAACAACAGAAAAACACAAAAACCAAAAATCCAAAGACAGAAAACAAAACAGGTTGGTTTAAAATTTATATCAATTATTTTCCTCTTCCTAGTAACATATATCATTCCCATACCCTAGAAGCACTTTGTTGAATTCTGCGTGTCTCACTTCTCAAGTGTGTTTGATCTCAGCTACTTTATCATGTGAGTAGAATGTCTTTTATACACAGAGGAGACCTCCAAGCAATGAAGACAGCACGGGCTTCCGTGCATTGGGAAAGTAGCAATACATGAGATAGAAAATGCAAGCAGCCAAGACACAGTGCTACTGCTTCATGTCCACTGAATATGGAAAACTGACTAGATTGTTGCAACAACTGTGCGCAGTATTCTGCACCTATGAGGTTATTGTTACTGTGTTTTTTATGTGATTGGTGAAAAATGTGAAGTATAGAGAGAATCCACACCTAGTCAAATGGAGGAAAAATAGTAGGACTGAATCTTTCCCCTGCTCAGTGGGACTCCAGGGTCTGTGATAATATCCATGTGTCATGTTTCCCTTCTGACTTTAAATAGGATATTTTTGGATGCCTGGGAAATTTCACTGATGCTTTAAATCTGGAAAGGATAGGAAATAACACCCTCCATGTTACAAACACAGGCTCTAGTTGTATCCAGGCTGGATTTACTAAAACAGCCATGGTTCAGCTGTGTGCATGTGGACACTGCATGAGAGAAGACTTGCTGTGGCTCATGGAGCGGTAGGAGTCCACTTGTTTGGGGTTCTGAGATTTCCCCCTTCTTTCTCCCAGCCACCACCCCTATGCAAATGAGGAGGGGCTACTGGGGTATAGCCTGAGTAGCAGAAACTCACTAGGCCTTGATGGTGCTAGCAGGCATGCACGCCGTGGGTAACACTTCAGAGAGCTTGATGTCCATCTCTGGAATGGGAGGATATTCATACAAACAGCAGCTGGGGCCACTCACCATCTAGGTCCACAGCGTGGGTGAGGTAAGTGCATCAGTTGCCAGCAGTCCACGCTGTCACATGGACATGGGACAGGTAGGAGTTTCTTGTTGGCCAGAGGAACTGCAGGACAAAGGCCAGGCTCCTGCACAAGGGTGTGGCGTGTCACGCTGGGCAGCACATTCCACTAACGGGGCTCTGTTGGGTGTGTTGCTAGTGGCCAGCAAGCTGAATGGAGCATGAGCCAGGCAGCTGTTCAGGAGAGCCACAGCACAATCCAAAAATACCGCCTCGGACAGAAGAAGCATTCAGTGTCTGCTTCACGGAATGCTCAGTTTGTAACAAAGCCGATCACGAAGGATGTGCCTCTAACTTTTCTCAAAGCACCTAGGAGGCAAGGAGACTCCAAGGCATGGCGTGAGGAAGAGTAGGAAAAGGAGAGAAAGCAGAAGTAATGTTCTCTTTTTAAATCAGAGCTGTGCTGCAGAGGGTAGAAGCCCTGTGTTCTACGTGAGACTGAGCTTTGTAGTCAACCAGGTTGGAATGTTTAATACCAAAAGGAGTAAATTATTAAAACCAGATCTTTTTCTATGAATATATTTACTTAGTTTTATTTCATATGTTTAAGAAACCGGCCAATATACTTTGGACGCAAAATTTAACCTTGCTATTGTCTAAATCGGATTCAGGGCATCGGTTACCTGTCAAAATCTTAAGTTAATAACTCCATTACTGGGCATGACACTCGGAAGACTGTTGCTACATACTGACTTGGTTTGCTGCTAAATTCCCTCTATTCTCATGTACTTGGTGTGGGGCTTCTGGAGGGCGACTGGATGCTAAAAACTTCATGGCTGAATGTGCTGTGTGAGACGATTGGCCAGGCTGGGGGAGCGTTACTGGGGGCGTGTCCTGGGAGAGGGTGTGTTTGTCTCTGGCTCCTCCCTCACCTCGCTGCTTCGCCTCTGCCAGGGGTTGGGCAGCTGTCTTCTCAGCAAGGGGACAGTGACGGATGCACATACAGAGCAGCAGTCGTGTCACGCGGAGAGACAGGAGGAGCCAGGCTGGAGCCGAGGAAGAGGGGAGGAGGGACTGCACAAGGCTACCTTTCATCTTCTCAAAAGAAAAAAAATTAGATTTTGAGTTCCAAAACTTTGGTCCACCGACTTCTAATATCAAATTTCTACTATCTTTGTGTGCCTTTTCAAAAATTCAGTGTAAATTTCTGACAACTGGTAGTAACATTTGCTTTGGGGAACGGGTCCATGCACACACCATACCTTGATCATTGTTTTACTTCTAATTCCCCTCCTCTGCCTTCTTTCTTTCCCTAGGAACCCCTTCCTTATCTGCAAGATTTCTGCTCTCTACTGACTGCTTCTTTATCCTGCCACCTCTCTTTTATTTGAATCCATAACTCATAGTTTTGGTTTGTCTTATAAGAGAAATTTGAGATATTTAACTTCCTGGGTCTTAGTCATTGCGCATAACATTATGGTCTCAAAATCCATCCGTTTTCCTGCAAATGACAAACCGTCCTTCTTTGTGGCTGAATAATACTCCATTTTGCACATATTCCATATCCTCTTTATCCATTTTTCAGCTAATAGACTTCCAGGTTGCTTCCAGCCCTTAGTTACTGAGAGTTGTACTGCTATATAAATGAGTGTCGTGTATCACTAGAGTTTTGCATCTTTAACCCTTTCAAGAATATTCCTAGGAAAAGCACAGCTGGGTCCAGTGGAATTTCTATTATTAGTTGTGTGAGGAGTGTCTATATTGGTTTCCATAGCAGTTCTACTAGTTTACATTCCCACCAACAATGTAAAACTGTCTTTTCACCCACACCTTCAAAAAGATTGGATTGTGTGTGTTCTTGGCAATGTCTGCTGACTGGACAAGACAGAGTGTCAGAGCTGTTTTGATTCTCATTTTCTCTAATAGCTAAAGATGATGAACATTTTTCATGTAGCTATTGGCCATTTGCATTTCTTTTTCTGAGGAGTATATTGAATTCATTTGCCAAGATTTATGGAGTCTTTTGGTTTTCAGGGTTTAATGTTTTAGTTTCCTATATATTCTAGATATTAGTCTTCTCTCAGAAGAGTGAAAAAAATTTCCTCTTTCTGTTGATTATTGTTTCTATTTATCTTGCTGTACCATGTTTTATACCTATAATAAATTACCTATTTTCTTCTTGTCTTTGAGTTTTATTTCTCAAGTGGAATTTTCTAATTCTTTCATTTCTTCATTATGATTCTTTTCACTAGTATAGTTCATATTTTTATATTTCCTACCTGGAATTATAGAGATTTTTGTTGAAATTATTAATTGTATAGTTGTGGGTTCTGATAGTTTTCGAGAACTGTTAGAGAGAGTATGAACATTCAGGATTGAGCTAGGGTAGCTTAGTGACAGAGTACTTGCCTCACATGTGTAAGATCAGATTCTCAGCACTGCAAACATAAAATAAAATAATGAAAAATATTAAAACCCAAATCCCAATTTACACTTATTTCCATATCAATGGATTTCAGGAAGGCTTTTTTCTTAAATGACATAAACATAATTTTTAAATGCAAACACACTCTTTCTTTTCTTTTATTCCCCCTTTGGTGTTTTTGAGACAAGGTTCTCACTATGAAGTTTAGGCTGACCTCAACTTGCTATGTATTCCAGGCTGGCCTTCAACTCACAGCAATCATCCTGCCTTAGTCTTCCAAGTACTGGGATTACATGAGTCATCGTACCTGGCCCTCACACTACATTTCTAATTGATGAAGAATTGTCTCAAGCCATCAGTTGGTTTGAATGAGTTTGCCTTTGACCTGCTTCAGGAAGATGAATATATTATTGCTTGTAACACTTTAAGGAAAAAATAAGACTACCATAAATTACTGGGATCATTCTACTTCATGAATAGCTGACTAACTTCTAGTACATGTTTGCTGAATTAATTTCGGGTTAGTCCAGAATTATTATTTAAAAACTCTTCTTTTGCATGTGCAAAAGATTCAGTGACTTTACTGATATACTAGAAAATTTGCATTTAGATTTACATTTTTGTAAATGTAGAAATACATCATTCTGTAGTTTGATCTCTGAATCAAGGAAAAGCTGTGGGTGAGGGAGGTGGTTGTGTGCACAGACCTAGCAGCTATGTTTGCCAAGAGATACGGTAAGATTCCTCTGTGACTACTGAGCGTGGCACTTCAATAAGATGTGGGAGTTCATTTTCTTTGACGGTAAAAGAGTAAAACCAAAAAAGGGGATGTGGAAGAGAGGGGGGAACTCAGAGCAATATTTCACAACAACATGGGCTGGCATGTGGACCAGCAGAACAAGAATAATAAATTGCTTTTCCCCATCTTAATTGTGGTGCAGAGCTGCGTGAGAATGAGGAGACACAGTCAGAAAGAAGGACGCGGACCCATGACCACACTTCTCCTGAGTGCTGTACACTTCTCAAGCGCAATCGCTCTAACGGCAACAAATGACGGCCAACCTTAGTACGGGGGGGGGGGGGGGGGGGGGGGGGGGGGGGGGGGGCGGAGTCTGCGGAGAAGTCAACTTCCGCTGCTTGCTGTGAAAACAGCACTACTCTTCTGTGAACCTAGGGTTCAGAACTGCACCCCTAAACTTGAGCAAGGCTTGGTATTGTCCTTATGGGACTTTTTTCCTCCAAAAATATAGACGATTAAAGTTATATCTGAACAAAGCTGCCTGAAGGTAGCGTGAATTCATGAGTATGTAGTGGAAAACAAAACACTTCGTTTTCATAGCACCAAATACAAGAAGCAATAGTTGAGTTGTAAGAAGATGGAATTATTTTAAATGTGATAAATTACTTTTAATGTGTTTCTCGAAGTTTGATAAAATTTTACTTATATAATTAGAGCATGAAGAGCTGTGGAAAAGTTGATACAGTAACAGTAATCTTTGCTCCTCAGGGTCTATTAATCAATAAAAAGGAAGCGTCTACCTTATTAAATGTAACATAGTTGTGATATGCTCAGTTACAGAGGACAGGACCTTAAGTCTAGTGACATTCAAGAGAAAGATTCGTGATACTTGTCTTAGAGTGGTTGACTTTTTATCAAGGGAGCACGCGTGTGTGGCTCTGTGTGTGTGTAGGTTCAAAGTGAGATAACTCATTATAAAAAACTGCAAATGAAAAGACTACCATGTTACCAGTGGATGCTTCAGTTTAGGACGACAGGGTAACTGGATGGTGGGAGAGTGGGATTGTAACTTCTGCGGCTGGCGGGGTCTATATGCTGCATTGCATGTTGGACACTCCGCCTTTCCGTTTTTCATGCATACTCACGAGTGGACGGACCCTAGAAGCAAATTTTGCAGTTCTTATTTTCTCCTTCCTGTAAATGATATTAAACACACAGCAATGCATATTTATACTCTTCTGTTTCCTGCCACACAAGCCTGACTTTTTCTACACACACACACAGACACACACACACACATACGCATACACACATACACACACACACACGGGCACAAACATGCACATATACTCCAGAGAGATTTATGTCTTTTTCAATGACTAGCTATTAAATACAGCCTTTGGCTATACAAAGATCACTGAAACATACCCAGGTCACATTTCCATAAAGAAAAGCAGCATCGAGTTCAGGGAGTTCATGCTAGAACCTAGCCATCCCAGTGGGTAGAGTTTAGTGTCATTGGAGAGGTTTCCTTTGCATATAAAACTTCCTTTTCTCCTGTAAGATGACTGTTTTGCACTGCAATATCTGGAACTAACTGAACAAAATGAGCTACTTGTCTAGACATTGCCTAATAGACCGTAGGCAGGGTTGGAAGGATGGGGAAGTTACAGAAGAGGGGCATCTGGACGGTCAGTTAAATGCTTGTGTGATGAGAGCATTTCAGAAAACAAAAATTGACTAGATTCCACATGTAATTTTTATAGATGAGGATTATGTGACAAAATTATATTCAAAATTGAATTCGTGGTGCTTATGCTGTTTGTATTTATGAAAAATGCATCCCTAATTTTAGACACAAGTGATTTAAGATTAACTAAGTAAACAGTAGGCACATGAAACAGTTTACAGAAAAGAATAAGAACAAAATGCTAGCCAGGCGCGGTAGCACTCAGGATGCTGAGGCAGGAGGACTGCTGTGAGTTTGAGCAGCCTGGACTATAAAGTGAGTTCAAGGCCAGCCTGGACAGTGTGATGAGACCTTACCTCAAAGAAAAATGTAGCTACTGATCTGTCACTACATATGTGCCTTAAGTAGATTAGAATAAAGTTGGTGGGAGACAGAGTATCACCAAAACTTAGCCTATTTTAGATCAATGCTATTCTGATCATCTTAATGCAATTCCAAAGATTTCTAGATTATATGTGTATGGGCTTCACTGAATTTTAATGTTGGTTTTCCACCCATTAAAAATGAAATCAAGCCAAGATGTTAATGATTCAACCAGTTTTTTCAATTTTTATAGGTGTGGTTTGGTGCAATGGCTCCTCAGACCTTCTTAGTAACCTAATGTTTAGGGTAAATAAATAGGTTTTAATCATTGCAAATCTCCTCACCATTGCATCACAAAGTCTCATCTTCCTGGAGAATAAGAAAAATATCATGAGAATGATTTGAAGTTCCTTTTCCATTGGGATGGAAATAGAAGTGGGAAAATGATGAAATGATGAAAAAACACGCAGGAAGAAGGAGCCTTCATTCCAGAGGTCTTTTTTTTCAATGAAGTTCTTACTTCCGGGCACTTAGATTTAAAGAATTAGAAAAGTTACAGTAATTTGCCTAATGAATGGGCAGCGAGAATTACATGCTAAATAATGAATATAAATTGTCTTAGCAACTTGAATAGCCGCAAAGTCAAAACTGTGTAATTGCATTATTTTCCTTTCTGAGAGCTGTGTAGCAAAATAGATTTAATAATTTGAAAGCTGGATATAATTAAAGGCATCACATGGATTTAAAAGTACAAATCATGAATACATTTGTGGTGCTATACCAGCGTCTACGGATCACCCATTTTTATGTAAGTGGATTACAATTTAAAATAAAGTACAGTGTTAAGTAAAGGTTGATTGCAGTGGCAGTTTAGAAAAGTAGAAGACAAAATATTTTTATATAGTCTGAAGGTCCAAAACCATATGCTACATAAAGACCAATCTAAACACACAGCACATCACGTCATGAGAATGGGTGACCGCGCTGCCTCTGGTTTGGATCATCTGTGTTAATAACACTTTCAACTGGAGTATGATGTATACGCCTATTAAAGTGATGTAAATGTAGGAAGTTTAGTCTGAGAATTTCTTAGGCAATTTTTCTTGTTTTGTATTTTGGTGGTACCTAGAAAATGAGATTAGTCACTTTGAAATTGTTTTGTGACATTTCTCGGTGATTTACTCAGTGTAGATATTAAGTTTTGGTCCAGAGTTTGTACTAAATAAATCATGAGACGGCAACAGGAAGAGATTTCTAGAGAATGTTTTAGTACATTTAACAAAAATAAAAAATAATTTCAAGTATTAATTTTAAGTAGGTGTCTGGATAAAACTTGTATTATTTAACATTTTTACTTTAAATTGACCATGGAGAATATAAATTTAATACTTGCCAAGAACAAATTATTGTGATTTTCCAGCAAACACCACACATGCATCGTATATGGGCAACAAATTTAATAGCTTAGAATGACATAATATTAAGGCTTTTTGTACTGGGTTCAACACTGAGAGGTAAAGAAGCGATAAAATGGTAAAAATAATAAAATAGCTGTTGCTGAACATCAAATTAGATTCCAAATATACAAAAGCATATTAATTATCACTAAAATAATCATCAGGTCTATAATCTAGAAAACTTTGTACTTTAACATTTTGCTTTTAAACAAGGTACCAATTAAAAGTGTTAAAACCTAATAGGGTGGTTCTATTAAAATAACTCACTTCTTGACAGTCCAGCAGGCCCCTCTCACCCACTGTTAAATCCGCTCTGGTCTTGGGCCTTGCTCTGCAGCTTTCCTAGCCCACTTGGACCAGGAATCCTGCTCAGTACAGAGGGAGCTCTTCCCTCCTGGTAGATGAGCCCCCTCAATTCTGTCGAATTTTCCTTGTTATCTGTTATGACAGAGGTCTAGATGTCCCCCCAAAGCCTTGTGTGGTCACAGGTGGGGCTTTTCCAGAGGTAGCTGGAACTGGACTGTGTGATGCTGAGATTAAGGATGTGTGATTACTAAATTTGTACACTGATTGGTTTGGCACCTGCCCTAGGCCGGGTGGCGTAGATAGAACATAAAATGGGCGGAAAGTAGCTGCTAAGGTTTTGCTTGCTTTTCTACCTTCTGGCTGCCATGCACTATCCATCCCCTGTGATACCCTTCAGCCAGGCTACCCTGCCTTGGAGCCAGCTATGCACTGGAACCACTATAAACTGTGTGCTAGACAAGGTTTTTCTTTCTTAACTTGTGGGCACTGGGTATTTTGTCTAAACAACAAAAAAAGTAAGTAAGACACTGATCAGACACTGCACATCTCACCTCTACGCTGTGGTCTTCCATGAGCAACACTCATGTTGGTGTATCATAAATCCCAGTCTCCCCGGTTGCTCTGCCTTAGTAATTTTCCATCTACCATACCCATCTTTCCAATACACTCATTGACTCTAAGTCCCCATGTACCATTTTCAGAGATGATATCACACCAGTCATATTCAGTAGTCTCCATGTCCAACTCAATAGTCCTCCTAGCAAATTATTTAAAAATATCTAATACACAAAAATAAAAATTATGCATATTAATAAGGCACTATGTAATTTTTATACATGTATATATTACATAATGTTTAAATCGGCCTAAATGTGATGTCCTTTCTTTATGATGAAAAGTTTCCATATCCTTTCTTCCATTTCTTCTAGTTTTGGAGAGGTATAGTACATTATAGTTATCCTGAGTCACCACAGCGGAACTTCTTGCAACAATCTAATGGTGACATAAAACCAGCTGGTCAACTTCCCCACCTTCAAACCCTCCAGTCTCTGGCACCCAATATCCTACTGTGCCCTGCAATGGCAGTGCCTTTTTCAGATTCCACATATCAGTGAGAACATGTGGTATTTTGCTTTGTATATCGTACTTGCTTTATTTGTTATAATGCTCTAGTTCCGTCCATGTTGTCTGAAATAACAATATTGCTTCTTGTTTATGGCTGAATAGTATCCGTTATGTACCTGTACCACACCTGCTTTACCCAATCAACAGCTGATGGTTGCTTAGGCATTTTCTACTTCTAGACTACTTTGCTTCACCAAACGTAAGGGGGAAGATGTCTCTTCAATACACTCATTTGATTTCCTTTGACATATACCAAGTAGTGGGATTACGGGATCATATGGAAGTGTTGTCTTTAACATTTTCAGGAAACTCCATCCTGTTTTCACATGGATCATGCCCACAGCATGCGCAGGGGTTTCTTTCGTCCCATCGCTGTCAGTACTTACCCTCCCTTAGTCTGTTGGATGATAGCCATTCTTCTGGGCTGACACGGTACCTCGTTGTGGTTTTGATTTGCATTTCCCTAGTTACTGAGGATGGGTATTTTTTCACATACCTACTGGCAATCTGTATATTTTCTTTTGAGAAATGTCTACAGTTTTACTGGTCCTTTTGTGTTGTTATTAATTCTGCTATTATTAATAATACCACTATTTTTGTTATTTGCTCTTGGAGTTATTACATCTTCTAAGTGTCAACCCATTTTCAGATGTCTGGCTTTCACATGTTTTACCCTGTTTTGAAGGTTTACTCTGCACTGTTGATGTTCTGCACTGCAGAAGATTTTAGTCCGATATAATTCCTTTGCTTATTTTCGCCTTCGTTTCCTGTGCTTTTGGGGGCTCATCAAAAATTCCTTTTTGCCTTCCAACGTCATCAGCCATTTCCACCAGTGGTTTCCACATTTCAGATCTGATATTTCACTCTTAGGTCCATCTTCACTTGGTTTTTGTAACTGAAGAGCAACAGGGCCCTGGCCCCTTTCTTCCACCCGTGGGTGTTCAGTTTCCCCGGCGCATTTACCTCAGCACTTCCTGCTTGCGTTCTCCTTACACAAGCAGAGCTGGATTTATGGAAAACCAGGGAGCTATAGCTGCGCTGGTGACTCCTGGACTCTCCTCTGCTCCTTAGGTGCAGGCGCTGGCCCTTATCTCAACGCTACTGTCTCTTGATTGCGGCCACATGTTCGCATGCTTTGAAACCAGGTGGTGACAAAGCACAAGACAGCTTTGGCTATTTGCAACCTTTTGTGTTCCAATATAAATTTCAGGGTTATATTTTCCAGTTCTGTAGAGAATTCAAACCTTTTCTAGGTTTTAGACATTTTCTGTCTAATTTGAATACACTTTCTACCCTTTTGAATTTTCAAACTTTCTTGAACCCCAGTAACACAAATATTCTTTAATATTGTCCTCAAATTTTTGTATGCTTTCTTCATTCCGTCATTCTGCTTTCTTTTTTCTCCTCCAGCTATGTATTTTCAAATAGCCTGTCTTTTGAGTTCACTGTTTTTCAGCCCGTATTCCCAAGTCTGTTATCACTTCCATTTCAGCCCTGGGTTACCAGCAGGCTGCTCTTGGTATGGTGTCCCACCCTGAGTACTAGGAAGGCACTGTGACCAGGTTTATCCCTAACAAACTGTTGCTGTCTTGTTTAGAGAGCGTCAGGAGAGTACATTAGAAAAGCATTTGCCTCTGTGCTTTTCACCGTGGCTAGGTTAGGTCCAGATACTTCTGACATGGTCAGACACTGTAGTATCCATCTGGCTATGGCCACAGGGAGAGTCCTGATGGATATGTCAGTGCCAGGCTTCTGTATCGTGCCTGTGGCCACCAACTTGTGTCTTATCTTCAGCTGATTACCTTATGAGATCAGCACCACCCCAGGGGAGGAGCAAGGCGCACTGCTGGAGGGGCCTTGTGAAGCTCTGCCTACTGCTGCAGTGGACTTGTGGGCCACAGCTCTTTACCCAGCCACAGGTGATGTCAGCTGTAATGTAAGTGGAACAGACATGGGGTGGTGCAGACTTGCCCCTTGTCCTGGACTTGTTCCAGTGCTCCACCCTCAGCTAGGCTTATGTATAGAAACCATCAGGATCTTCTCAGTGTTAGGTTTCTCCAGCCCAAAGCTAAGTTCCACCAAAGAGGCTGGTTTACCTCTCTTTCCTGCCCCAATAGATGAGGTCTTGCAGCATGCTCTGCTGCTCAACCCTGGGGCCTTTCAGTTTGTATAGGGTGCTGGGTCTCACAGCGGTGGGCTTGGCACTGCACTCCAAGACAAAGCCCCGTGCCAGCTATCCTGCCCGGGTTCCCCAGAGACATGGAGTCCTCCCCCTGCCCTGCTGGGACAGGTTGGAGGTGGTATGACAGAGGCCTGCAGCAGCCTGGCCTAAAGCAGTTCCAGTTGCTCACCCTAAGGTATTCATTCACCTGGAGACGGGGTAGCAGGACTTTTCCCAGGAATGGGTTTTCATCATGGCGGAGCTGGTACCAAGTTTCAGGTCTGAGGCCAGACCTAGTTTTCTCTCCCTCCCCAAGGGGAAGCTGATCTTTTCAGGCTGGGCTGCTTGGGGCTGGAGGAGATGATTCTTTCCTTCCTGCCTTCCTCAGCAAGTCTTTCCTTGGGTTACCCTAGTGGCGAGAGCTGTGATTCTTCATCTCAGGTCTAGTTGGGGATGTGAGTAGCTGCTGCACTTAGTGGGTTTGAGAGATGATCCCTGGCAGATCTCAACTGCCTTCCTGCTCTGCCCTCTGCCTCTCCCCATTGCCTTCAAAAAAGTCTTCCTGACGGTTTCATTGTTGTCAGAATAACTTTTTCTTCAACGATTTGAAAGCTTTATCTGAGTAAGCATCAAAATCCCAAACATGTATTAGATATCAAATATTTTTGAGACTATAAATTAAATACTCTCTAATTTTCTCAAGCACAACAAATTTTTATTACATCTTTTAGTAAGAAAATCTTTTTGAGGAAAGAAAATCAATAGACACATCTTGTTAGGAGTTCAAATTTTATAAAAGCTACTATTTTACAAAGCTAAGGAAAACTGATTTTTTCACCTCTTTCTCAGATAACTTGTATCAATAATTAATGGGTTTTTCTAATATTTTCCTCAGAATGCATATTTTAAGGCATTGTTTCAAGGGCTCAAACATCACTTTTTCTCTCTACAAGTGAGCTATAAATGTATATCTTATATGATATTCAGCATATATAAGATCTAAAAGAGCAATTCCGCAGCTAAAACACAACAAGCTAAGAATTTGGTTCATAAAGTGCAAACAACATATCAAATCATGAACCGTGAAGATTCCTGGGGAGAGACATTTGTGCAGAGGTGGTGTTAGTAAGGAGAAGTTTGAGTAACATTCAGATTCTATTTACATGCATCATTTGTTTCTTAAACATTTTTTAAAAAATTAACAATTAAAAAAAATGCAAAGTTCCACCCCTAGTTTTCTTTGATCAATAACTGGCAAAATGATGCTGAGAAGGTTTTCTCCAGATGACCTTCTGCATTTTGTGAGAGTCGGGTAGGAATAAATTGATTAGTTTTCTTCCCATTATTTGAACATATAGGTGGAGGTACTGTGCTATGTCCCTCTCAGAACCACTTCTGTAGTAGTGGCCCAGGCTTCCATTTTATTTTTCTTTACTGCTGTGAAGTCCAAGTCCACAACTTTCTTCAAATGCATCTTACAACTTATTCACCCTGAAAAGTTTACTTGCAGTTTTGTGGTTGACGTCAGTTGATTGTCCCCTTGTTCTCCACCCGGCTTGAGCTGACCTCATGCTCACAATTTCCACACTGAGGCTGGCTACCAGGATGCATCCTCGGATTCACATGGCCCCAGCCTCTCAGGAATGCTGACCTTTGATTATCTTCCCTCCCGACTGACCACCCAGTAGTAAAACCTCCCTTGAACCTCATCAGCATTTCCACATTGGACAACTTCAACTTTGCACTTGGCATGAATAAGCATGACTTCCTGTCTTGTTTTCTTTCCCATGTTTCCACACCCATCTGTTCCCCAACCTGACAAGGAATGCCAATTACCCTTTGCTAATTAACTTTGTCCTTCCTTCTATATGTTTGTGGCCTCCTATGCTACTTTGCATAACACTTTTTTCTAATCAACTTTCTTAATTCCTCTTGGTATCTAGTTGTTTCTGCTGGTTTGATTCATGGTAACTCTTGCGAATGAATGAACCACCCAAGTCCTCTTGTCTAACTACAAGTCTTATTATCCAGTCTTTCATTACGTATATGAGATGCCTTAATTCTTTCTGGGAGTTGTAACAAAAGAGCGTACATTGATAGCTTAGGAACTAGAGAAATTAATTTCTTATAATTCCGGAGATTAAGAACTGCAAAATCAGTGTCTGCTGATTCAGGGTTTGGTGAAGGGTATGTTCTTGCTGGTAGGTGAACTCTTGGAACTATGTGCTCACAGATGAAAGAGAGCAAAGCAGTTCTCTAGAGTCTTTCTCAGATGAGTATTATTAGGTGCATGAAGGTTCTATCATCATGATCTGAGCCCAAAGGAGTCCTGGTCTTAGCACCATTACTTTGGGGATTAGGATTTGATGCAGTGAATTTGAGGCAGAGACATCAGTATTCCAACCACAGCAGCACCCAAATATCTCTGGCATAATTTTGTTCTTGTTTAAATTATCCTTTTACTACTCTTACTACTATTATTTGCCAACATTATTTATAATAAGCGCAGCTAATAAATCTTGGCTAGATCATAGAGTGCATCCTGTGTCCATAGATGAGATAACATTTGCAAAATAGCTAGAAGTTTGGTGAGATGATTAATTCATTTATGCCAGTGTGATGGCTTATATCTAGATGTTTCCGCAAAGCCTCACCCGGTCACAGGTGGGGCTTTTCAGTGGGCTTAATCTAGAGAGTATGGTGCCAGGATTAAGAGTGTAATGACTAAATTAGTCCACTGGTTAGCTCAGCACAGTTCTGGGTGTGGGTAACGGAAAGGTCCACACTTGGCGTGAGTGCTGCCCACTCCAAGGTGAGCGGCTTGGATAAGACACACAGGAAGAAAGAGGCTGCTGTCATCACTTACTGCTCGCCACTTTGCTACCTTCTGCCCACCATGGACTGTTTCTCCTCCGCAATTCCCTTCCGCCGTGCCACACCGCCCCGCCTTGGATCCTGCAGACTGTGGACTGAAATCTTTACACACGGTGAGCTAAATAAACTTTTCTTCCTCTAACTTTGGATATTGGGTATTTTCTTTCAGCAATAACAAAAAAAGCAAGCTACTAAGACAGTCAGTGATTTTTAAATCAGAACCCAAAGTTATGCAAGGAAAATGTGGATAGAAATGGATGGACAGAAATTTTTTTTTTTTTTGAGACAAGCAAAGATGCCATTCAGTGAATTAATACACCGGAGATTCCACACTCTCCAGTCTATGAGCAGCAGCCGCTCTCTCAGGGACCCCTCTCAGTGCCAAGACCTGAAAAGTAAAAGACTATAGCATTGCTCCTGACTCTGCCAGACACATGATGCTTGGACAGCGGCAACACACAAGCACACGCATACACCTCATGCCCGTGAGGATGCGGAGAATGGAAGTCTAGCACTGATGACCACTTTGACATCCTACCAAGTGGGCAGAGGTCAGCAGACCTTGCACAGGACAGAACTCCCCTAGGGAGCTTTTCAGTCTATTCCTGTTTTCCTTTAACCTCCTGACTATTTCCAAGCTAGGGCCCCACATCTTCCTGAACTCACTTCCTGCTCCGGGGAGTTTGGGGACAGCCAGGTTATGCTAATTCCCAAAGTGCCACAACTTTGCCAGTTCAAGTTTGTGCTTTCCCACTTGCTCCTCTCTGACTGTCATCTTCCAGTCTTTCTTGTGTCAGGACCTTAGTTAAAGGGCAGGTTTCCATACTTTACCCAGTCACAACCCGAGGAGGTAAAGTAGGAGACAGGGCCTGGCACGATCTATTTTGGCATATTTTGGTTCTTTATAAATTTGAATAATTTCTGCTCTCTGTAAATTTTGGAAACTCCTACGTGGAAAGAAAGGTGTTATTTTATCACCTTGATGCTTGTTTTATTTTTCTGAATTGTCTAGAGGTAGAACGACAGAATCTGAGAGTGTGCAGGAAGGTAGTGACTGGCAGGACAGTGGGAAGAAAAGGAATAGGCCCGTGAGAAATTTGGGGAGCAGAATCCACAAAAGTTAGAAATACCATGTGGAGGAGCTGGGAAAACAAAATTTCAGGAATCAAGATGAGCCTGAAGGTCTGCCCTGCACGGAGTGCGGAGGAGCTCTCCTCCTCAAGGGAGACAGACAGACAGGGCTGACCCTGCTGATTTGGAACGACCCCTGGAGGCGGGCGAGAGACTCGGTGGTGACTGAAGGCCATCCACATAAGAGGGGTGAACAAAAGTGGACTTTGTTGTGTTGCAAGTGAGGGTGGTTTGAATTATCCTGTCCCAGTGCTGTCCCCCTCAGGTTACAGTTGTCAACAGTCTCCCAAACCCTTATGCTAACCAAAACTCATTAGTAGTTTTTTTTTTTAATGCAATGGAAAGTAACTGTGATTGTTTTCTTTAAAATTATGTTTAAATTGAGATGTCCCAGTGAAATAGCACATTCCACCTGTCTGAGACCTTGAGAGCCACGCCGCCTTGCAGCACTTGGCAGGAGCACACAGGAATGACTAAGTCTGGGACCTGTGCTCCACACAATGCCTCAGGCTCAAGGCTGATGCAAACCTCAGCCCAGCAGGTCCCTCTGCAGACCAAAGGGGAACCCAACCTGGCTGCCCAGGCTTCTAGAGCCTCTGCTATTCCTGTTACCCAAGCCTTGTTTGCTATGTTGGCTGCTTAAAAAAATTAAGAATGTTAATTATTGCCTGTTAGAATCTACCAGTGCTGATGAGTCACTCTATTGTGCTCTGACCTAAGCCTTTCTGCAGAATTAGTCCAGTAAATATAAAAAGCAGAGGAGAAAGCACACATGTCCATGTTGCTGGAATACAAAGCAAAGGGCTCCCATGGCCACCCCAAGTGACTCAGCCAACGACCGGGGCCTGAGGAGCCCCAGGTAAGCTTTCTTCCCACGCAGCACCTATTTGCAGACGGAAGTGCTCCAACCTTCAGTCTCCCACAGCACTGTCAGCCTTTCTGTCCCAAGTGCTCTCCTCCAGATATGGGTCAGGACACCCAGACCTGGCCTCTCATTGCAGGAGATGCATCCGCTTGGACATCTTCAAAGATGACTTGTCTTCCTACTTTTAGATTTTATGTCTACTCCTGTTACACCTAAGGCAGTTAGAGCTTTTTTTTTTAAACCAACATTGTTGTTTGTTTGTTTTGATTTGATCTTAATGCTTCTGTGACATAGAAACAGATCCACAAGAGAGGAACACATTGACTTGCTCTTTGAAAGACATGAAAGCACACTTATGACGTCTTCTCTCCAAAGGCTCGCTGAGAGTGAGAGACTTCCTTCTATTTCTGGCTCTGACTTTGCCTGCATGGAGAGGGCACTACGTCTCAATTTTCTGCACAGTCAAGAGCAAATAGTTTGAAGCCATGACACACAATCTGTAATCAATGGAACATTGACACAATTAACAATGAGAAACTGGTGGGAAAATTCGTGCCAAGGGACGGCAGTGATGTCTTCTGAGAAAGGGTTTTGTCTGAGATCATTTTGCTTTGCTAGGATTAGGGATTGTCCTTGAACACTGGCTCCATTACTCTTGTGGAAATAAAACACTACATTCTGAGATGAAAAAGTGATCTTTTTTAGTGTAACACAAATACAATTATTTTATACCCACATAAAGTGCAAAGCCTTTTAAAATGGTAACAGAGAGGTCGTTGGGAGCATTTTGTTAAACAAAGTAAGAAGGTGGACAAAAGCCGCTGGGACAGAGTTTGGGGATGCAAAGGTTGGTCATTGTGAGGAACTTGAGCAAGAACTCTTTTGTGCTGCCCAGCAGATACTAGATCTCGTAGTATTTAAATAATGACAACAAAACAATAACAATTTACATCATAAACTAAAGGGATAAATGAGTAAATTTCTACTTGTTGTTTTTTCCAAAGACAACATAGGGTCCTTTGATATTAATTTCCAGAGGCACATATGTGCTTTGCATTTTCTTATATTTCTCATTTTCCTATAATTTTATTTGTTTTCTAGAGACAGTCTTGAAAAAGTGAAAAGGCAGCATTGCACTGGCATGGAAGGAAAATTACAAGTATGCACGCTTCAAAAAAAGGTTTTTTTAAATGAAAACCTTTCCTTTTAGTTAAAATTGTGAAAAATGTTTTCTTCTCTGAACTCATGTTCATTCCATAGTCTCCATATTTTTTGTAATCACACATATCATTGGTGTTTATCTGTATATATGTGAGAATAATTTTGCATTTAACTAAGTCATATATTTACTATATATGTGTGTATAAAATTGAGCCTTGTACAATGTTATTTTAATAAGAAAAAGGTCCACACGACTTCCTTGAAATTATTTCTCCAAATAGCCTAAATGGTAATTACTGGGTTTGCATTTTTTGTAATGTTATTAATAATTTGACTATCAAGGGAAACTTTTGCCTAGAAAAGAGACAAGTAAGTACTTTTTGTAGCTTTTGCCCCTATTTTTAAAAAAGAAGCAAGGAGAAAATATTTCCTTTCTATGTATTTTATCCAAATCCTTCACATAAATGATTATAACTCATCTCCCTTGCAGGGCTGGGCTCTAGAGCAAAGACCATTATATAAGAACCCCTGTTACCTGTTAGTGGACCTGTGCAGTGTATTTGAAGACATTCTCCAGTTTAGTTACATATTTGTGTATATATTTTTGCTGCTTCTCCTTCCCATTTTTGAAAATGTACTCTTTAACTGGTATAACATAAAATCTAGTACATATTGTTGGGGTAGCATGTGACGTTTTGATACATATATACACTGTGTAATGTTTAAATCAGGTAAACACATTTATCTCATTTGTCATTTTTCTAGGGTGAAAGTTTTCAAAATCCTTTTCTCTACATTTGTGAAATATGCTCTTTTTTAATGTTTTCATACAATTTTTATTATTTATTGTTATTTAATATTATTTAGTTATCTTTTTGTTATTTTGAAGCAAGTTCTCATTAGGTAGTCTAGGCTTACCTAAAACTCATGATTCTCCTACCTCAGCCTCTTAACAGCTGGGATACAGGCATATGCCAACATATCTGGATTTAATCCCATTGTTTAAAAGTAAATATTTATTTAAGCACTGTGTGAAGCACTGTATTATATCTTAAAATGTATTTTCTTATATAGTTCTCTTTTACACTTTTCTCTTTCTGCTTTAGAGGAATTTAAGATGATAGTAGATGTCTGACCTAAGATCAAAAGCTTTCTTACAACTTCAAAGCTAGAAATAAAATATCATAGGATTTTGAACATAATTATTTGGTTATAATAAATCAATTAAATAGTTAATTTAACCTTTATAATGGATATAATTACTTTCCATTGTCCCACTGGCCTGATTCTTACAAATGTCATAATAACCAAATTTATACTCAATCTTTAGTGTGTGTACATTCTCAACAACAGACCATAACCTAGCACTACTGTGCTCCAAGCTTTAGAAATGTGGGGGGAGGTTTTGGCTGTCAATAGCTGAAGGGTGTCTAGCACTTAGCAGGCAGTTTCAGCATTAAATATCATGGGCTGCGTTGGAGACTTGTGTATACTAAAGACTCCTCTTTTCAATATGCCAACAATACTGTGAAGTAACACAATACAATTGACACAAAGCCCAAAGAAATATTTGTGCCAGTGCCACAATCAATGTTGTTTTAAGCACTGAGAGTTATTTTGTGTAATATTTTAAAAGTGGGGCATCAATAAATTTTTCATTAGTGGGTCATGAAATGTACTTAATATGCTATAGTTAAGATTTCTTCAAATGAAATGTGAAAGAGCAGATAACAACCATTTGTACCACACATAGGGCACTCTGTGAATGCTTTGTTCTGGGTAAGACTTAGGCACAAAGATTTGCATATGCTGAATTGCATGGAAAGGTTGCTTTCTGTAGATGACCTTAAAAATACATGTGCTGTAGTTTGGGGTTTTGCAAGGGGAACAATATAATATAATATAAGACACATATTTTATAAGATTATTTATGATAGTCACCCAAAGAATCATATAGAAAAGAGTGCCGGAAATCTGTCCACATATTGAAGACCAAAGAATCCAGCTGAAGGCCTGGATCCCATGCCAGTGTCCTACATGAGCTCAGCTGAAGACCTAGACTCCGTGACAATGCTTCCCTTGAGTCCAACTGGAGGCCTAGAGCCCATGACAATGCCTCATGCAGGCCTGTTTCACAGACCTGCCCTGGGAAGGCTCAAAGGTCAGCGGTGAAAGCTAGAAATTCTGTGCCGGCAGGATGAAGGATCTGTGTTAGGCTCTGCACTGGAGCCAGAAAGTGACATTCAAAGTAAGAACCAGAGCTCCCCTGAAAACTACCACAGCCATCCTCAGCATCCTCGGCAACAATAAGGTCCCAAGTACTTGTGACAACGGGGGAGGCAGAGTTCCCATCAGGACGGTCAACATGACAAGCCTCTCTAGGAGACTGAGCAGTGCACCATCTTTCCCTCCTGAGCCAGGAAGCGATGCTCAAAGTGAGGACCAGAGGGCCTCCAAAATGAACTGTAGCCACTCCCAGTGACAATGATGTCCTGAACTCCTTCTCCAGTGAGAGCAGCCAAGTTCATCAGGAAAGGCAGCACGACAAGGTCCTCCAGGAAAATCAATTGGTCCCAACAGTTTCTCCAGTCCTGCCTCTTACGCTACTGGCACCAATCCTTAGGCGGGCCTCCCACAGCCAGCCCCGCGCTGGTTCAGTTCAGCTGGTGTTACAAGTTGACCACTAGTTGTCAGTCCACCACGGCACGTTTAAGGGAACTTTCTATGTTTCCTCTTGACTCTATCGTATCCAAGCTCACAGAAGTACTTGAAGCATTTAATGTGCACCCAACCCAGTGAGCTAGGCACTAATTATCTATGCATGAAGTATGTAGTATGAGCCCTAACCCACGGCCTAATGCTATCTGGGAAGATGTTAGAAGAGAAGGGAAGGCCACTTGGTCAACAGTGAGAAGATAAATAAGATTTCAACATAAATAATTCAGGAATTCTGAAAAGTGAAAATGAGTATAGAATTTTGTAGCCAGCAATTGAGAGTAGATGTCAGATAAACTACATTTTAAAGAAAGTGATGAATTTTAACTAAGAAAGATAAAAGGAAAGAAATTTTCCCTATGTTGGTAAACTAATGAAAGAATGTACGTATAGAATTAATATTGTGAAACTCTTTTCTTTTCTTTAATTATTTAGCTGTTGAAAATGCCTTAGGAAGTTTAATTTGCCTGCCTCATTTTTCTTAAAACTCAATTCTCTTTAAAGTTTTGAAATTTGAGAAAGCACAAATAAATTTTAAAAATAATTGGAACTAAGTATTCAGATATCTTTTTCTTAACAAAAATAGACACATAAGTAGTGAATGGTAAAATTCCCAAAGTAGTGTAAAAAATAGAAATGAGTTAGCAGGTATGCCAAGTTTGGATTTCCTATGTTCAATATCTTTTACACATGGGCCCAGGAAGTTTTGAGGCAAGCATTAGAATATTTTGAGCTTTGCATATGATCACCAATATTTGTTGAATGGATACATCAATTGATTGACTTTAGACATAAAATAATTCTTCAGCATAATATAAATGTGTTTTACTTAAACATAAAACTCCTTATCATTCCATAAGTAATAGATGCTGGAGAGTAGCCTGCTAGTTACTTTTTAAATTCTTTTAAAATATGTGAAATTTTCATTTGTCAGTGATGGCTTCAGTTCTGTTGAAACAAATCCAGGAGGTATTCTCTGAAACAAGTTTATTTTCATAAAGTGAAGCCATACTTTGATTTATTATAAGTGTTTCACAACATATTGACCTTTTACTCTACAGCCGAGGTTATAACATTTCAACATACACATTTTATTTATTTAAAAAATTGGAGAAGTACATAGAAGTAGCAGCTGTTTCGATTCCTACATTATGATAAAGTTAAAAGACTGTTGTCAAAAAAAGTGTTGGTTCTGTAATCCACATGTAGTATGTTGAAAGTTAACTACTGGATTACATTACAGTTTCTGTGGTAAAAATATATAGATGCAAACTGAACATAGTCCATAACTGTAAGTAAGTCTGTGTTTTATCTATAGAATTGAAAGAACTTATGTTCTCTTGTGCAGCAATTAATTTTAAAGCTAACTAAAGTGACGTCTTTTTCCAGCTTTAATTTGTTGATTTGGAAAACTATTATTGCAAGTAATACCTATTTACTATACATGGCTTTATCCAGATTTGTACTTATTTTAGCTGAGTTTGCTATATTTATCTTCCAAATAAAGTATTTTGTGAAGCAAAAGAGGCTTAAAGAACGAATGTATATTTTAGCACATAACATTTTTGTGCAGTTTTGTTCACAATATCATTCGTGCTTCTTTGAGATGAGCAACAACCACTTCCAGAGCTCTTGTACTGATTTGTGCACTGGATTTCCACCAGGGCTTGTCACAGAAATTACATCTTTACAACTGTATGAAACTGAGACAAGCTCCTTACCCTGTAGCTTCCTTCTCATAGGCTTGATGTGTGCAGTGATTCATCTCCTAGAAACTGCTCTGCTGCTGAGGGGCAGGACCCACGCCTCCCACACATGCATGCTTTTCACGCTTACCTAGGTCATGTTCACTAAAAGAGTGAGTGGAAGAAGTGGGTCTCGCACACCTGAGCTTTCCTAGCCATATCTGACTGAGCTGGGACTGAGCACCAGGCAGATGAAAACTCATCAGTGAAGCTTCTGTGGGCCGTTAGTCACTTACCCAAGAGCTTCCAGTAAGTGGTCCACGGTGTCTAGTGCCGGATGGCGAAGAGCCCTTGAGCACACAGACTGGCAAGGGACCATGTTGATTTATGGGGATGAGAAACTGTGCGCAAGATAAGAAAACGAACTGTTGAGAAGTGAATAGGACCAACAGGTAGAGAATATTAGACATGAAAACATGCACTGCCCAAAGGAGAGAAGGAGAAAATAGGCCATTTCCCATGCTTCCTGCCTCGGACAGGGCTGTACTTCCCGCACTTCGCCTCCAGTTTGGTAAATGTGCAGCTCTGCACTTTGTGCCTTTGTACTTTTGCCCCGTGTGGGTTGAGGGCTTGTGAAGGAGCTTTGACATTTGGGGTTGGTGCTGAACAGCTCGGAGGTGCCACCCTTCACTGCAGACAGCGATTCCCCAGGACACGTGTAGACCCCTCACATCATGCGCCATGTGTGACAGCAGGCTGGATGGGTGGAGAAGACTGAAAAGCTCATTGAAAAGATCTTTACGGGAGAGCTGCACTTGCGGATTACAGTGGAAATGAGTCATTTCCATTAGCAAGAAATTATACCCCGTTTCAGAACCTAGATGATGTCATGTTTCCTCAGACTAAATTAGCCAAGAACAAAATACTCATTTGAATACAGTGAAGTCCTCTTTCATTCAGATGCTTTATTTTTTTTTTAATTTCCTGGTCATCTTGTCTAGTTTATTTTTACCCAAGGGGCAAATCATTGGCTTGGCATGAACTTGCCAACATTTTCACTGTTACCCAAGCATAAATTTCTTTGAGATGCAATAAATTCAAAGAAGATAACAAATAGGTTGTGGAAAACAGAGGCTGAGGGGTCAGACTGCTTTCACTTGGCAGTTAGCTCCTGTGTAATAAGTAAACATTCTGGCTGAGAGCCCTAGCAAGAAATTACAACCAAGTCCCCCTTCCCAAGGTGTAAAACTCAGGGAAAATGAGGGCATCCAGACCCGTGATGCAGGTCAGCACCGGCTTTGAGTAGCACCGGGGAAACCTGATTCTAGCTATGTGCAAGGTCACAACAAGAAGCCGTCCTGACTCAGCTGAGCGAACGTTTCCAGTCAAGCTTGGAGGACGAGTGATGTGACGGGCGAGTAACGAGTAGAAACACCTCTTAGCCGTGCAGGGCGGGGCGAAGCCGGCTGAGCAACAGGTGAGACGAGATGTTGTCTTTGGGGTCTCCACCGTCTGACTGGGTCCTGGCGGACAAGCAGAGACGTCACTGGAGCAAAGGGACGAGAAGGGAGACAGGCTGGATGAAGCTCTCTAAGGCAAAGCGGCTGCGGACATGAGACATGGACGGCAGCAACGTTGTCCTTCTCACACAGGGTCTCACTGGTCGCAGTGGCTCCGGAACCTGCCTGCATATGTGCTGCTTACCTCATCCTGCAACATTACAGTTTTGTGTCTCCTCATTCTCAGGGCTATTTCTTCTTTTGTCTCTCAAACACTGAGGCCATATTCTTCTCCTCTCTCGCCAAAACAGGTATCTTCCTTTTCAATAGAAAACTATTGGCCAGGCGTAACGGTGCACACCTGTGATCCCAGCACTCGGGAGGCTGAGACAGGAGGATTATTGCAAGTTCGAGTTGAGCCTGGGTTACAAAGTGAGCTCAAAGCTGGCCTGAACTGCACAGTGAGACCCTGTCTCAAAAAGGCAAGAGAAAAATATCATTCTTTCAATCTTAGGAACTGGCCAGGACACATGGCTCAGCCGCACGACCAGTCCCCGCAAGTGGGGTCAGATCTTAAGTCTTCCAGCAGCTCTGCTCCATTTTAGAGGACACTCAGAAAGCCAAAAACACTGTCTCCTCTGTGAACTGGACACTGAAGCCCAGAGAGGAAATAACTCATTTTACCCGTTTCCTGAATGTGGTACTTAATCCCACTTCCCTGAGGTTATCAGGCAAATATTCTAGTAAAAACTCATGGTGCTCTTGTTTCACGTATAGATTTAGAAATTATTGAATGTCTAGAATGTAACAGATGTTTCCTATATGATTTGCTAAACTGTTATTTCTGAAAATAGTGACAAACATGTGTTAGTATTATTCAGAGTTCTCCAGAAAATCAGAAGTGTGTGTGTGTGTGTGTGTGTGTGTGTGTGTGTGTCCTCAGACTGGCAAGTGCCAAGTCCTGCAAGGGGAGTTAGCACATGGAGGCCCAGGAAAGCTGATGTGTCTTTGCAGTCTGAGGCTGAAAGCCTAAGACCTGGGCGAGCCCATGGTCCTCTGAACCGTCCCACTCACAATCTAGGTGGTGCTTATGCTCAGTTCCCAGGGCATCCAGCATGGAAAGTCACCCTTGCTTAGGCAGTCAGCACTTTTGTCCTGTTCAGGTCTCTGGATGACCAGAAGAATCCCCTGCACACCAGGGAATTCAACCTGCTTTCCTCAGCCTACCAATGGAAATGTCGCTGTCACCCAAAGCAGGTCCACAGGGAATGCATGCAGAATGTCTGGCCACAGGGCATGTATGACACAGGCAGGTTGACATACAAATTTTCTATCTCTTGTTCATTCTTTTTCAACCAGGCAGAAACCCGTATGAATCTCCTTAAAACCATAGGCAGTCCCAAAAGAAAGTCAGCAGCAAAACCTTAACTTTCCTAACACAACATGTGTAATTCTGCTGCATAGATGCAGAGATGCACTACCTTCCTCCTCAGCACAGGAGGTGAAGTCCTTGAGTGATGCTGGCTCCTGTTGGTAGCTCTGCTACTCATCTGGGGCTTCAGGTGAAACCCTATTAACTGAATGGCTAATGAACCCCAAGACTCTCCTCAGGCAGTTCTGGAAGCTAGATAGTCCCAGTGATGGTCTAGGCAGTGTCCAGCGAGGCCTACTTTCATGTCCAGTACCTACCCACTGTGTCCTCACTTTATAAAGTGGCAAAATCGTCTTCTCTGCCGCCCTTTATAAAGGCGTTACACTGATTCACGAGGACCCCGCTTCCCCAAGGCCCCAGCTGGGAATACCACCGGAATTTCCATTCCAGCATATAAAGTTGGTGAAGGCCCATATCTTAAGTTCCTATAACTGAATAGAAGGGTATAAAGTCAGTAATCCGTAAATACCATCAGTTAGTGGAGCGCAGGTTACATGACCCAGAGGTAGTAAGAGAGACAGGAGAAGGTTGTTTGTTGTAATAAGATACGTGCACCCAACAACCATATTCCTGACAAAATCGCAGGGCAATAGTTGTACAAATATAAAAATCTGCCTTAGTTTGCTCTTGCCACTGTCACAAAATGCCCCAGGCTGAGTGGATTAAATACAGGAAACAGATTCTCTCTAAATTCCGGTAAAATCTCTGGTGAATTTTCCTGTTTTTGTAAGAACGCCACTGCTAGTGGAGAGGAGCACCACCTTGACTTCACATAAATCTAATTGCAGCCTTAAGAATCTCACCTCCAAATATTAGTCCATGAAAATGTTCAATGAATTTTAGTCCTTATAGTTTTCATCGCATGTGATAAATAATAGTTGATCTGTTTAGTTCATTTATGTAGTTGATATATTATTCTTAAGATCATTAACATACAAATGCATCAAAGAAGGTTAACGTAATTTTCACTGACCATAGCTTGTGTTTTTTTTTTTTTTTTTGCGGTACTGAGGATCGAACTCAGGACCCTGCGCTTGCTAGGCAAGCGCTTATTCCACTGAGCTATATCCCCAGCCCCATAGCTTGTGTTTGATAATTAGTATATCAAAATGCCTTTATCTCTGTGAATTGAATACAATTAAAATTAGACAAGATGTAAAACTCAATTGTTCATTCTCAGTCACCATATCTGAAAAACTCGATCACCAGTTGTTCCAATAGGCTAGTCTGTTCGGCAGCACAGACATGAAATACTTCCTTCAAGATGTAAGATTCTATCAAAAGATGCTTGGATATAACATTAGTGTTAGGAATTTAGCAGGACCTGATGCCAGGTTGGCCTTGCATCTGTCTTAATGAGAACGCAGCCTCATCCATTTGACTGCATGCTGTCCATGACTGTTCTCAGCTTGTAATGGTAACTTTGAACAGATGCAAGAGAGAGTCCACAGCACTGCAAAAACATCTGGTGGTCAGTCTGTTATGGTTGATACATTGTGTCAACTTGGAGAGTGTAGAGGTTTGGCTGAGTGACTCAGCAGGAAGCCAGGGTGCTTACTTGGACACATCCTGAGCATGTGGAAGAGGGCATGGAGACTGTGTGAGACCTAAATGCCCCCTGGGTGGGGGTAGGCTGTTTACAAGGTAAGGGAGAAAAAGAGGCTGCTTGCAGCCATTCTGCCCTTTTGCTGGTTGTTTTGCTGTGCTCTGCTGCAGTGAACAGTTTGCCCTCTGCCACGTGCCACTCTGCCTCAGAACCAGCCAAGTAAGGATTAAAACCTCCACAAACTGTAAGCTAAATAAACCTTTCTTTCCTTCATTTTGGGTGTTGGGTATTTTGTCTCAGCAACGAGAGAAATGTAACCAAGACCAAGCCCTGCAGAAGAATACTTTGCCAAATTCTGACCTAGATCTTTTCTTGTAGGAAACTGAAAATTAGTATGGTTTTCTGTCTTAAGTACTATTTACAAAGGTGCATGCAAAAAACTTGTTTTTCTGTGTTGGTCAGCGTCACCAGGAGTGGACACAAGGCCCGAGGCTCACACCTTGAGGGAGGAGAGCTGAATTTTGGATCACGCTTTTCAGAGGATTTGGCCCCTAGTTCGTCCGCTGCAAGGCAGAAATAGGAAAGTAAGTAAGAGCTGCTCATCCCGCCCGCGGAAAGCAGAGCGGAAGAGGAGGAGCCGGGAGGGTGAGACGCCCTTCCGGTCACTCTGTGCCGCTGCCAGTGCGGCCCGGACTCCTCCTACCTTCGGCTACAAACTTGTCAATAGACAAAGCCACTGATGAGCACGAGGGCCCCATGACCCAAACACAGGAGACTGGGGGTACATTCGCAATCTAAACACTAACAACTTCCTCTTCCTCTTCTTTTTTTTACTCTGTTTGTCCGTCTGTCTGCCTTTTTATTTTTTGAGACAGGGTCTCATTATTTGGCTCAGGCTGGTCTCCAACTCATGACGACCCTCCTGCCTCAGCTCCCGAGTGCTGAGAATACAGATGTGTGCCACCACCCTTGGTTCCTTTTCTCTGTTTAATTATTTCAATCTTGTGTTTTCTCTGTTTAATTACTTCAACCATATGTTTCTGGACTTGAATTGCTAAACCCCCAAGAAAATCTCTTGAGAAATTCTTCATGACTTGATAATAAAAAGAAAAATTTAGGCTTAGGTTCCGAAATACCTCCATAAATTTTTAGGCACCATGACATTACAGTATAAATACAGTACTGTTTTTAATAAAAGCCAGAGAGGATACCGTTGTTGTGATGTGGAGTGGGATGTGGAAAGGAAGCAGTCTTTCTGTTTTATGGTCCTGAATGAAGAGGAAAGTCCTCCAGGAAGGGGCCCAGTATATCTCTGTAGCTTTCTACCCTGCGAGAGAAAGTTCCCGTTTCCGCTGCTGGTGCTCACCAGCTTTCATTCCAGATTGATTCGCTTTTAGAGGAAGCTGGCTACGAAGGCAGGATAAAATTGTCTCCAATTTTCTCCTTTCATTCTCATACAAAAACTTCCCAAATTCTCCCTTGATCTTTTTGTGTATTAACATGAGAGGGGAGGGAATAATTTTCTTTGACTAATCACATATGGGACAATAATGTCTATATAAAATGCAAATTATTTGCAAAATATGTCCCCTGCTACAGAAACTGAAAATAAAGTCTTCCTTTGTTTATTCGTTACAGTATCAGGCTCATAAGAAAATCCCGTATGTATCAAAGCAGGAAATTCCTTTGCCTGTGAGTACATACAATGATCCAGCTACTACTTACTCAGAATGGTTCCTGTGTGTCATTTTATTTATTTCTAACAGTTATTTATATTTAAGAAATAATGGAGACATAGCACATTCAGTTACTATTTTCCCATATAATACAATTAATAGCTGTCACAGACACTTACTGTGCATGGCTGGGGGACAGTTTATGCTGCAGTGTAAACCAAGTGCACTCCGCTGGCTGCATAACCTCCCACAGGTGACTTAAACTTCTGTTTCTCACATCCCACATCTATAAAATGTGGATAAAATGAACATCTGCCATCAGATTATTCAAGAATGAAATGAATTAAATATCTGCACAGTTCTCTTAACAGCCTCATAATCAACTCTCACCACATGTTACTAGGTACCACATTATCAATAGCAGAAAGGTAAATACCTCAGAACCAATTGGGTTTGCCTGTCAAGTCTAGTACTGCAATGCTGTCCATGTTGAATTCTCTAAGCCTCCATTTGCTTCTATAAAATAAGCATAGTGATCTCAGTTGTGGCAGTAGAGGTCAAGGACAAAGCACTGAGGATTCTTGGCATATGAGAAATGGTTAATTAAAGGTAGTTAACACTGACATAATTGAGTGACTATGAAAATTCTACATTCACAGACTCGTTCGGGCAGGTCCGGTCAGCCAACATCCATACAATGTGAAGTCCATTTCCTCATGTCTCCCTGGAGATCAGTCTCTCAAAAATGTGGAGCAAATGTTTCACTAGTAAATGTTGTGCTCGTCTTTTACCAAAGGCATGCTCTTCCCCTTGCCAACTCATAACTTCCACTCCAATGGGGTTATGCTGAGAACATGAGCTCATAGGCTGGGAGAGCTCCACACAGCTGAAGTTACGTACACCAAGCTCCCAGGTCACAGATGAGTACCCTGAGGCTCACAGCAGCTCAACTCTGCTTAGAGTTGAACCGCTGCTTGGCCCAATTCCTCCAGGAAGCTGGACTGACCCCAGCCCAAGCTGCTGCTATATCGCTTCCGTTAGCATTTTTGTCCACACCCCCTGAATGTTAGTTCCTATCCCATTGGGGTGGCTCCCTAGCTGCTCATGTACATACTTACTTTATCTCTAAATTCTGTACTTCCTAGAAACAAAGATCCTGGTGTCTTTCCCCTTGAGTCCTTTCTAACTAAACACACTAGTTCATGATCAAATTGGTGAATGCTAATGTGTAATCAGTGAAAGCATGGTGTTTCCTGGGAATTTACAATCCTGCCATGTAAGGATAAGGCGCCAAATGCAGTATAGAATCACTCTGACTCAGAGCCTTCTCCTTACACACATCTAGGTATTCTGCGCATTCAAATACAGTGAATCCACAGACTGAAGCACACGTTACTCAGAGTGAGCTCCGTCCCTCTGCTCCTGCTGTGATCTCTTCTGCAAAGCTTTATCACAGCGATCTGAAGAAGAAAGCACTTTCTCAATGACACGTGTCCCACTCTCCAAACCCAGACGCATTCTAGTGAGTTTCCTCCCTCCCTTTTCTCCAGTTTCCACAAGCATAAGCCAAGGTATATGTTGTACAGCAATGGTGAGCTTACCGTTTTCACTCAGCATAAAAATCAGGTTGGAAAAAATTTTGAGAATAGCTAACTTAATCTCTTATAACCTGTCTTTCTTCCTAATGGCATGTACACAGTTGTCACTTAAGTCTCAGAAATAAAAACAAAACAGTCAAAAATGTCAAACACAAGCAAATATCGATACATGTATATTCTTAGGACACATTTTGTAAGTCCTGATAATAAAAATCAATATGTGAATGATTTGCTTTCCTTCTCACAGAAACTTTCATAAACAGCAATTTTTCAGGTATTACTTGAAAAACTCAGAAGTACACATTCTTCAAATTTTTAGAATAATAATTCTATATTCCTGTTAATATTTGATGCATTTTAAATTGTGCTGTATAATTTTTAAGTGGGCTTCATAATTTCTAATGTTTGTGTTAAAATATATATTAAAGTGTATAAAACTTGGGCGTAGTTTTTAAATTCATGATTACAAATGAAGATTAAAGTTATACTAAACGTATCAATTATGTAATTAAGGAAAATCATTAATTTCAAAGAAGCGACACCATATCTTTTTAATTTGACAGAAAGGCAGTTGATTGGAAATGTATCTGGTACCTTCCAAAACTAGCCAGAAGCCTGCCAAACTGGGTTGGAACAAAACAGTAGGATGGAAAGGATTCGAGCCTGCCAAATGCTCAGCTAGCTTTCCTTCTGTGCTCAGTCTGGGTAGAAAATTGTCCCTCATGCCAGGACTGACCGGGCCCTGCTGAGTTGTTGGAATTTAACACCGCTGCCACAGTGGTCCCCGGACTCTGGCTATTTTCGTTGCCACCACAGTGTTCCAAAGGATTCACAAACCTTCAGACAGTGCAGAAACACAGTCTAGGGCAGGGCAACCTGACTGGCCAAGCACAGGGCTCAGCCCAGTCTGTGACCCGTGCCCTGGCTGCACTGCCCAGCATTGTCTTGTTTTAGTATCTGTTTGCAGTATATAACGATTGCACTTCCTTTGGGAGTCAGGGTGTGTCCATAAGACCTCTCCCCTCTTTCTATGCGCCCCGCCCTCCCCTCTCATCTTCATAAACTCCATCTCCCTAGTTCCTAGTATCTATCTTTTGTTTTACTCTTAATTTACATATACTATGAGTTTCTCATATAAGAGAAAGTAAGTGGTATTTAAGCTTGTGTGTTTGATTCATTTCACTTGTATGGCCTCAAGGTGCATTTGATTTCCTACAAATCTCTAAAATTTATCTTTCTTTATGGCAGAGTACTAGGACATACTCTTTATCCATTCATCTGTTAACAGATATATATTCTATTTCAAAGATTTAATAATTATGAATTGTGCTGCTATAAACATGTGTATGTGTGTATCGTTGCAATATAAGGTCGTTAAGTCTTTCAGGAAGATACCTAGAAGAGGATATCTGGGTTGAATGGAAATCTAATTTCAGTTATTTCTGAAACCTCCATACTGATTTCCACAGTGGTCACATTCTCACCAACAAGGTGAATGTGTTCCTTTTTCTCTATAGCTTTGCCAGCATTTATTATTTTTATGTCTTGATGACAGCCATTCTTTCTAGAGCATGATGGAATCTCAGTGACGTTTTAAATTGCATTTCTCTAATGGTCTGTGATGTAGAATATTTACTCACGTATCAGTTTTAGAATGAATACTCTTCAGTAGGCCTTAACAAGGTGCCAGTCTGGCCCATCAGAGGAACAGTGTCACCATGGTAACCAGTCAAAAAGAAAACGATATCGATCTCATGTTTGCTGGGGAGGGTTTTGACGCTTCCCTCTGTCTTGACTTTAATTGTTGACCGCTTAGAATTCTTCATGTGAACCACTACATGTACTCGCTCTTAAATTTCTTAGGGATTGCTGACGGGCTTTGCTCTTGTATACTTCTTGTTTAGTACTGCGGACTGAAGTTTGGTCTTCCACCATTGACAGACAACCCCAGTCCTTCCTCCTTTTCATTTTGGGACAGGGTCTTGCTATGCAGCCAGGCTGGGCTCAAAACTCAGCTTTCTTGCCTCAGCCTCCTCAGTAGCTGGAATTACATGTATGCAACGCGACAAGCAGCTACCAATACTTTTGTTCTCCATAACTGTTCTTGAAAAGCATTTCAACGTTTTGTTTCACTTTTTAATCTACCAACGATGTAGAGTTTAATTGCATCAAGTTAATTATTTCTTTATAAGACAATGGAACTAGTAGATTGAGCTGAAATTCTAAGCTTATGCTGATATTCAGATCAATGTAGTCAACAGGAGCTGTATTTTTCTTAGCTGTTGCTTATGTTACTTAGTGACTAACGAATCCTGGAGAAGAATGTAGGATTGGTACCCAAACCTCAGAAAATTAACATTTGTCCTGAGACCTAGTTCCTCCTCTCTCAGGGCTGCTGATGGAACAGAGTAGTGCTAGCCCCCTTGTCCTGGATAACAGTCTCAGACCCTAATCCCGTTTGTGTGGCTGTTAATACAGATGCTAATTCAATCACACAGTGAACTCCTTCACTATCAGCAACAGGGGTGCTTTAAATGTAATTTTCATTGACTGGCACATCAATTAAAACTAGAACTGGGCCATGTAAATGAAAAATCCAAAAGAATAGGGATTTAAGTACAGACATTTCATTTTCTCAGGGACTAGAGAAGTGTGGGTGCACAGGCCGGCACAAGTATAGAGCTCAGGGTCGTCGCTTTCTGCTGCCACTGCACAAACCAGCATGTACCGCTGCCTGTCTTTTAAAGAATATTTCATTGCAAATATCCTTGGACAACAGTGAGTGTATCTCCCTTCTAAGCAAAGGGTGAGCGAGTTTCCCACTCAGTAGCACAGCTGGTGTCTGGGTCTGTGGTCTTGGCTCTGTGGGACCTGGGACTCAGGAAACGGGCAAAAATATGCTTCTATAGTGAGAAATAAAGTCCTTTACCCCAATCCCACAGCCATGTGCTCTTCCAGCTTCCCAGGTTCTAGACAGGGAGCAAGGCTGCTTGCACGGAACGCCAGTCCTGGAAGATTTGTGGTCCATGAGAGCCCAGTCCATTAGAGCTGGCAACATCCCTCTGTCTGGAATTGGGGTAAACACATACACCTAGGCCCTAGGGGAGGCTGTGAAGTCTTGTCGTTAAACTTAGTGCTATAATTTGAATGTCCTTACTAAGTGGGAGGATAAGTAGCTTTCATGGAAGGGCACAAAAGCTTATGGCCACAGCCTCAAATGATTTCTTCACTGTCTATTGTTCTGTGAAGAAAAAGAGACACTCTTAACAAATAAGCAAAGTAGGTCAGAGGCTAAAGCATCTATAACAAATATTTATAAAGGGTATCTCTGGATGACAAAGGCATGCTAATTTGTAGATTGGCTATAGCAGGGCAGCCCAGGCCCAAGGGTTTGGACAACAGGCGCTTGTTGTCCCACACTTCTGGGAGTGTGCGATACCCTAGATCAAGCTGTCCCAGAGTTAGCTTTGCTCAGAGGCATGTTAGAGAGGGATCTCATCCAGTCCTCCTGGGCTAGGAGATCATGTCCTCTCCCTGTCTCTCTTGGATTTGTGTCCAAATTTCCCCTTTTATATGGATGCCCACTGCATTGGATTAGCACTACTAACATCATCCCATCTACAATTAAACTATTTGCAAAGGAGGCCACAGTCTGTAGTACTGGGGTTATGTTATTAACATACCCATTTTTAGAGGTCGTAACGATAGCTGTGAAAGCAAAATATGGGATACTTTTTCATTTCTTTTTTCTTCCCAATGTTTGTATTGTCCTGGGTTATTTTGATAACTTTAAAAAGATAGTATATTTGTACAAAAGGTCTAAGTGTGTTGTGTAGTCATAATGCTTATAACCTCAAGCTGTTGTTTGTCACCCATAGATTTTTAAAAAGTCTTCAGTGTAAAATGTTGTTTAGTAGCTCAGCCCACAAACAATTGTCCCTAGATCCGTCACAGCGGAGTGATACGGCACTCTCCATTCAGGGAGCATTTTGGTTTTTCTGGCTTGTTTTCTTACATCTCCAGTTCCCTGTGTTCTCAAAAGCAGTGCACGTGTTGTTAGCCCTCGAGCATGTACCTTTCAGTGGGACTGTCTGCAAGTCTGGAATTCTTTAGCCATTTGTTACAACTCTGACTTCGGTGCTGAGCTGGTGGAAAATTAGACCGACTAGCGTCACCCCCCCACACTAAGGACACAGTGAGTGGGGTGTGCGAGCGACGGCTTTGCCAGCGAGATGTGGAGGTAATTGTAGTCGTGTGACACACAAGAGCAGACTGACCGTTTCAGGCCTGGGGACATGGGGAACAGGGCAGGATAAAAGGAGGAGGGGACACAAAGGCCACATTCTAAGTGGGTCTTGCTGAGGGCTTCACACTAGAGGAGGACTTGTTAATGAATAACCACTATTGAATAGCTGCCATGGGGGCAAACAGAGAACTATTCTACTATTAGTTACATTTCATTTAAAAGTTACTCATTTGTTCTGAAAAGTCAAATATTTCGTATCACCCGCAAAGGAGAGCAGCAGAGAAATGCCTGGGTAACCAAGTCAAAATGATAGAGGGGGAAAGCGGGAGTAATGAAGAAAAGTCAAAGGCAGACGAATGGGCTAACACCAAGAAATGAAATGGAGACAGAAGGCCCACACCCGAGGTGAAGAGACGTGTGGTCCCCTTAATTACGCAAGCACCGAACTTGAGAGCTTGCGTGGGAGGTCGTGGACAGACAGATTACTGTGTTCTTAGAAGCACAGCTTCCACGTGGCAATATTTTGATTGTTTTAATATTTATATCCCGGCTAGCATAAAAGGTTAGAGCTTTATGTAAATGTTTGTCATTCTTTGTTTAACATTAGTGATTTGGTTGGACTATTAAACAAATTAGACTCATCAATTTCTTTTCAACAACTTAACACAGCACTGATAATTTTTCTATTTTGATTTTTCTTTTATCTAAAAACATGCTAATTCTTTAATTTTTCTACCTCTGATTTTTCTTGTTTCTGGGAAATAATGCTAATTCTATAATTTTTATACTTCTGATTTTTCTTCTATCTAGAAACAAATGCTAATTATTTTCATTAGCACATCTCTCGTAATTCCAATTTATTGTCTTCTTCCCTGATTGTTAGGGTTCTGCTCTGCTTCTTGCAACCTCTAAGCATAAAAGCCGCACATGAGAGCTCTGAGAAATTCCCCAGGATTCTACATGATATGCCACTTTAGTTACTAATATGCTAGAGGAAACAAGCTCAAATTAATAGTGCAGTAAGGAGTTAACTTTTTGTTTTGCTTGGCTTTTGAGTAAGTATCTCACTATGTAGCCCAGGCTGGGGAAAACTTGTGATCCCATTGCTTCAGCTTCCCAAATGCTGGGTGGGATTCCAGTCCTGTGCCACTGCGCCTGACTGAGTTAATGTTTTTAATTATTGTTTCTCATTTATGACTTTTCCTATAGCTATAATTTATTATCAATTTCCAAAACTTTCCTCTCAAATAAAAAAAATGTCAAAAAGTCCACCAGAACTACATAACACGATTTATATTTGAAATATTGCGCAAATTGGATCTTTTATATAAGAAGGCTTTAAAATTTCTTCGCTCCAAAGGAGTAAGTCACACAGAACGTGAGTGAGTATCTGGTCTAAATGTCAGTTTGGAAACATGACTCAGTGCTAGGATCTCAAGCCAGGAGGCATTCCTCATGTTCCAAACCTTAAAAAATTTCCTCTGAGAAAACAAAACATTTTTAATCAGATTCCATGAGCGATAACTTTAGTCAGGGTGTTATATTTTAATCTTAGGGGGGAAAAGAAAGAGGGAACAACATGTAAGAGAAGCTGTGCAGAACGGGAAACCCTTTGTCGTGACAGGCACTGTCGGGTGGGTGTCACTGTGAAGTCCGCCAAGGTCTGGACACTAGGACATACATTTCTTAACCAAAATTACCTTCTAGGAAAAGTCTCCAGCCTTCCCCTACGATTCCCAGGTTTGGAACTGGCTTGTTCAGAGTGGACACGAGCAGAAGAATACAAGTCAGTGATGTCGCAAGCTCAGAATCCTCTGTGCAGGGCAACCTCAGCCCCTGCCAAAAGAACAACAAAAAAAAGGGGGTCCCAGGTGAAGAGGCGGCCATCCCTCCAGGGGTGAGCTTCCTCCTCTGCTCCACTAATCCCCACTCCCGCGCCCGGCGAGCAGGTGCAATCTGCCAGCCGCAGGCAGCCCGGGGCACTTTGCTCCGTGCACGAACCTGGGCGGGCCACGGTGTGGCACCCACCTCTCCGTGTGCGGTGTGAACTGAGATAAACTAGCATGGCAGCCCCCTGCAGCAGGTCACTGTTGAACATCACAGACTTCTGTAACAAAGTAAACTCAGTAATAGTCCTGAAACAACCCCTAATAATCCTTATGGATATTAAAATAGAATAGTGAAAAATTTGAAAGGGAACAGATCTCAACTTTAAAAGTATTGCTCACACCCAATGTTTTAATGAATTAATGACATTCAAAATACTACTGTATTATCTAAAATATATACTTCCGCCTCCAGCTCCCAAACAGTACCTCTTCCTGTTCATTGTACTCTACTTTAAACATTTTAAAATAAAATTTAAAATTCTAAGCAGTTGCTTATCATGGAGGAATTAGTCACTTGGGTTGTTTATTTTTGATGTCACTACACTCACATCTTTGATTCACAATCTGTGGTTTCATTATAAAACTTTGGAACCCTTTGAAACAAAGTATTTGAAAGCAGGAAAAACAATGTAAAGAGAAACGTGTGTGCTGGGGTCACGTGTGTGCTGGGGGTCACGTGTGTGTGCTGGGGGGTTACATGTATGTGCTGGGCTTCACGTGTGTGTGTGCTGGGGGTCACGTGTGTGTGTGCTGAGGGTCATGTGTGTGTGCTGGGGTTCACATGTGTATGTGCTGGGGGTCATGTGTGTGTGCTGGGGGTTACATGTGTATGCTGGGCTTCACATGTGTGTGTTCTGGGGGTCACATGTGTATGTGCTGGGGGTCATGTGTGTGTGCTGGGGTTCATATGTGTGTGTGCTTCAGGTCACATGTGTGTGCTTGGGGTCATATGTGTGCGTGCTAAGGGTCATATGTGTGCATCTACATGTCTGAGGGTCCACATGAGTAAGGGAGGGAGGCCTCAAAACACTCAGGAAAAATCTAAAAGTTACTTTTTTAGTGAACATGTGTTCATCGGATGTAACTCATTTATTTTTGAAGAGGTTATTCACTTTTTCTTCAGAACTATTCAACATTAAAAATACAGAAATAAACTTTTTTCTTTTGAGCCCTGAAGAAATGGTCTACTGAATTTGTATTAGTTTAGTTGCACAAATAGATCAGAGGATGCTAATCCATGAGAAATGTGTCTCCTCCTCCCATTTTCCCTTCCTTTAAAACCAAGAGATGCGTATAATTTCACCATGCTTGCTTTGGGAAACAACCAGCATGGGGTTGAAATGCATTGAGTCTGCTTTCTAAGGAAGTACAATACTTCAGACTTTTAATGCATCACTGAGCAAAGGTCAAGCAGGGTAGCTCCAGCACAAGCTCACACATCAAACTCCCCACACTGAAGTAACTCAATACACCCTCTGCGCTGCTCCCATGGTACCCAGTGAGTCATCCATCTCCATACCAGCTGACACTGTGCTGTGAATTTACGGAACTGTGATTCCCAACACAACCCCGCTCAGCTCTCAGGGGCGTCTCTAACATACGATCACAGGGAAAATCAAAACAGAACTGAAGGATGCTCAGTTTTGATTGCTAGATTAACCTATAATGATTATAATTTCCCACTGAGGATTCTGGAAAGCCTCAGGGACCATCAGAGACAATAAGTGTCTCCAACAGAAGAAGTATAATTGTCTGTGTGGTCTCTTCCTGACTTTCTTTTCACCTGACTTAAGAGTAGCAGTGGGGACCATCACTTTTAGGAGAAATAATTAAGGTCAGACAGAATTTACATAATTCCTAGAGTGCAAATTTAAAAATTGCTTCCACACAATTAAGAGTTCTAGCAACTCTGTTCCTAAGAAACTGGGCGTTTCATTTACTGTAGGTGATAAATAACTGATCCCCCTGCAGTTAACACATCTTCCCTGCTGCTTAGCACTTGTTTGTGGAAGTTTTGATCTATATTTCACTTTAAGGAGCATAAAGCAGCAGTGACATTACATTTCAACCACAATGAGACAAATGGCTTTTATTTGAATAAATCTTTCATTATGTGATTATATGATCACATTTCTGCCCAGCAAAAGGAAGTTTTAAGTTTAGAGGGATTTTTTTTTGCCCTTTAGTAAGACACCGGAGCATTTGCACATGTACACATATCTCTTCTCTGAAAGGACCCTACTCGGTGTTTATTCACTAAACAACTGAGCCTGCTCCGAGTTCCGGGGCTGTGGTCTGAGTGCAGTCAGCTCCTGCTGTGGACGGGCTTGTCTCCAGCAGTACTGAGGAAGAGGCCTTTGTCTCTCTTCTTAGCACACATAGTTTGGGAGGATGCGATGATGACACCATGAAAACATTTTCTTCACCAGTGAGCTGCAGCCCAGCTTGCTTGACATGGGCTCCTCTTCAGCTCCAGGAGGAGACTGACTTGCGCCACTGCTCACGCTGAAAGTGAGGCTCACGCCCGAGGGACAGCAGGTGGCTATGACTCAGGAATCAAAGGCGACCGAGCAGAACCACGGCCTAAGATTGTTTCTCAAGGTAAAGCTACCAAGTCATTCTCCACAGAGATAGAATGGGTACATCACTTTGTTGATTCCATGTATTACACATATTATCAAAACACAAATTAATTACCAGCAGGACCCTTTTAGATCATTCTAAGTGTGTGTTTAATCAGAGCTCCTGAGAATTCTGCTGAGGATATTTGATATCTAACAACTGCACAAGTGAAGAACTTGATTTGTACAAACTATTCATAAAGTGTATCGAAGGTGAAGTAATGCAAAGTGCCAACTCGCTGAGAAAACTCATTTTCTGGAACAAAGGTGGAATCATTCTTGAAAACTCAGAAATGACCAAATATGACCAAATGTTCGGCAGTGATGTATCAGTTAAATAAATTATATGTATCTTACAAGATGTAATATATAACATATATTATATATAATATATATATAGTAATTGAGACCATTTTAAAGGATGTTTTAGATATAAATTTTCTAAAATGGAAAGCATTTATGTTAAGTTCAAATACAGACTTTAAATGACGAGCACATTGATGAATTTCACAAGTTCATCCAGCTACAAATAGGTAATACATAAAAATATAAGGTATATCTAATAATGCCCAACATTCTATTTTATTAAATTAGAATATATTATTTTTATTAATATATTAAACATATTAATGAAAATATTAAACATATTTTAGTAAATTACTTATAAAAGTCCATATGAGAAATTTGATTAGAACAATTACATGCCTCTCAAATTCCTCCCACGTAGACAGAATATGCATTACACACGTGTGTGTCATTTACAGAGAAGTGCACCAGTCTTCATTGGGCAGCACTGTAAGTACGTTATGTGCTCGCACAGGCCTTACGACAAGCCTAGAAGGTGGAAACTTTTATTATTCCCCTCTGCGGACGAGGACCGTGGTGCTCAGGCAGGCTGAGCTCACTGTCCAAGGAAGGCCGCAGGCTCATCGGCAGCGAGCTGAACTCGCAATCCAGGTATCACCGTGCCATCATCCATTCTCTTTGAAACAGCACTCTCAGTAAGAAGTGTAATCATCAGAAACAATAATAGTAAAATCCGTTTTTTCTGTTACTTTAAAAAGTACTTGTGTGCTTTCAAAACCACATTTTAAATTTACACAACATGTTGCATTTACTGCTGCAGTGTTCTATGGATTTTAACATATTTATAAATTTTGACAGTCATCACCAAAAGCAGGAAACAGGACAGTCCTCTTACCCTGAAATCCCCCTGTGCCGCCCCTTGCAGTCAATCACTACCTGTTCCTAAGCTTGGCAACGCTGCAGTTGTTTTTAGTATGGTATCACATGCATGACATCATCCACCATGTAATCCTAGGACACTGACACCTTTCACATAACGCGATGAATGTGGGAGTCACTCATGGTGTCTCATGAGCCAGTGGTCCTTTTTCTTGTGGATTTTGCTAAGCAGTACCTTACTGCATGGATGTGGTCCAGTTTGTTTATCCATTCACCAAGTGCAGAGTGTCTGCTTGTTTCCTCTCCAGGTCTGTTATGAACAGTACTGCTTTCTGTGCGCTGGTTTCCTGAGCAAACCTTTTCCCTTTTCCAAGGCAGGGTTTCCGAACATCACCTGCTGAAATTTTGCACTGGATAATTATTTTGGGGACATCTGTGGGCATCGCAGGATGCTGCACAGCATCCCTGATTTCTACTAACTAAATGCCAACAGTGCCTCTGACAAAAGATGTCTCACGATGTTGCCAAATGTTCTTCGGTGTAAAATCACTCAGTTAGTATTCATTAGGATAAGTGCCTTAAAGTATTATTGCTATGTAATATGAGTCTGTTGTGTTTACCTTAATTATGAAAAGCACTAGTAGATTAGCGAGTAGCTCTAGGCTAGGTGTGGTGGGGTATGCCTGCAATCCCAGCCCTCAAGAGGCTAAGGCACAAGGATTGCTGCACGTTTCAGGCCAACCTGGGCTACAATATGAGTTTAAGGCCAACCTGGAGTGCACAGTGAGATCCTGTCTCAAAAAGAGGGACAAAAAAGAGGAGCTCTGTCACGCTCCCATTCCCACCAACAAAATACATCCAGAGAAGTACATTATTACCTGTGTGTGTTTTGATTATTCATATTTGTCATCCTCATGGTGTGTAGTTGTGCCTCAGGATGTTGTTCAGTTTGCAGCTGGCTAATAACTAACTTTGTTAGGCTTCTTTTCACCTGTTTACTTGCCACCTACATAAGCTTTTTATAAAAATTGTGTTCAGGATTTTTAGCCATTTTATTTTAAGTTGGCTTTTATTGTTGAATTTAAGGAGTTGTTCATACATTTTAGGTATGTCTTCTGTCAGGTATGTGAGTTGAAAATTTTTCTCCCAATCTACAGTTACTTTTTGAAAATGTTAATGAAGTCACACGACCAAGTATTTTTCTCTACGGATCATGCTTGCATTGCCTCACGTAGGAGTGTGTTCTCTAATCCAAGGCCCCGTGAAGTTTTCTCTTATACTTTGTCTAAAACTGTCATCATTTTATGATTTAAATTTACCATGTTAAAGTAAATTTTTTCTCTGTAAGACCAGGCCCATTCCTTTATTCCTACGGATGTTCAGTAATTTCAGCCCGGCTGTTGAGAAAAGGTACTGTCTCCAGTGAATGGCCCACAGCAACTTTGAGCAAAAATATCGGTTGATGTTACCTGTGTGGGTCCCACTTGCCTTTATCTCCTCCACTCCCGCTGCTTCTGTGGCTGTCTTTTCCCCAGCGCAGCAACCTGCTGATAACTGCAGGTAGTAGCGAGTTTGAAATCACATAGTGTCGGTCCCTTACTGAATTCTATTTAAAAATTGTTTCGGTGTTTTACTTCTTCTGATAAACTTTTGAATCAGCGTGAGTGTGCTTATATTCGTTGAGATTTTCATTAGGATAGTGAAAAATCTATATAGGGAGAATTGACATGTTAATTAAAGTAAATATTTATTTAGACTTCCTTGCTGTTCTTGGAGGCTTCCTGTGACTTATTGTTGCCATTTTCAGTGTAGCAATCTTGCACATATTGAAGTTATAAGATATATAGTCTTTACATTTTAGTTTGCGTCTTAGTGCACATAAAAGAGTTTTAAGATTGATTTTATATTGTATGACCTTGTTAAATTTATTGATCCCAGGAACTTGTTTGAAATTTCTTAATACTTTCTATGTAGATAATCTTAATGTGTTTGAATAGAAAAAATTTAATTTTTCCTTTCAAACAAGATTTTTTTTCTTCTTGCCCTATCACATTGTCTAGAACCATGAATAGGTGTTGGATAGGACAGAAACAGAATCCTTACCTTTCTACTGATCTTAGGGGCAAACATGGTTTTCTATCAGCAATGATGATGATACATGAAGGTTCTTTAGTTGTAGATACTTAGTTTCAGGTTGAGAAAGCTTTCTTCTGTAATCAGTTTCCAGGGTTGTTATTATCATGAATAAATATTAAATTTTATTAGCCTCTTTTAGGACAGTTTGCATTTTTGTTTGTTTATTCTGTTGATAGAGTGATTTGAATACGTTGACTCATTTATTAATGTTGAAGCAATCATGCATTCTGGAAATAATCACTGGTTGATCAAGATATATCCTTTCTCTGTCTTTCTAGATTCATTTAACTGATAATTTCTTTTTTAATATTTTGTATTCATGAAGGATATTGGGCTTTCCTGTGGATTCCGGCTCCCCCATTTTATATGGTTTTTACCTAGTTTTGTGCTCAGTTCAACAGCTACTTCATAAAGTAGATTAGGAAGTATCTTAACAGATTTTTATGTTAATTTTATTTGTTTTAACTGTATTTTATTTGTGCAGTGCTCAGGAGCCCAGGCATTTCATGCATGTTAGGCAAGCATTCCACCACTGAGCTACATGCTTAGAGGCCTAGCTCCATGCTATTTTAAATAATGAATAGAATGACTAGGACTGTATAACTGTCTGAATCTGACATTTTACTTTTAGATGTTTAAACTATGAGCTCAAGTTGTCAGGTGGATTTTCAGTTATCTATAAATTCTTAAAGTTGTTTTTGTTTATTTTTAATTTATGTCCTTTAGGGAATTGCTCTAGCTCCCTAATTTGTTGAATGCATGTTCAGAAAATACTGGGGATTTTCTTGTTTCTTTTTGCTTTGTCACCTTGGTGTTTGTCAGTCAAAGAACACGGACCACGCAGTCTTCAAACCAAACAATAAATGAGCACAGTCATGCATAACGGAGAGAAACAGAGACCCCAAACAGTCATCACAATAAATCATTCTTCAGAACTGTTTTAAGCCTGATTAAGTTTCTATCCAGTAGGTCAATTTATGGTGACAGTGACATCCTCTGACCATTAGAAAAGTGGAACGCGTGGATCGCAGTGTTTTAGCTCAGGTCCATGGAGTGGCTTATGGTTCCCCCTTCACGCGCAGTTAATTTCTGCGATGGGCTTGCTTTGTTCTGGATGGTGCTAATTTGGGTCCCTCCCACTTTCTCATCCACAGCTTTCTATCTGTTGTTTTCACTTATGCTTTCAACTAAGTAGCTCTTGGTTCTGCAAATGTATAATTTTCTGTTTTCAGTTTATCAGTTTCTGTGCATATCTTCTTCCTTCTGCATGTATTAAGTTTTGTTTCCTTTTTTTTGTCTTTTTGAGACAGGGTCTCACTATGCAGTTCAGGCTGGTGTTGAACTCACTTTGTAGCCCAGGCTGGTCTCGAACTCACAATGATCCTCGTGCCTCAGCCTCCTGAGTGCTGGGATTACAGGCATGTGCCACCAGCTTATTTGCTTTTTATATCTTGTTTGTTAATGTGAAAGCATAGAGGGTCCGTTTTGTTTCTTCCTCCTAGCATAGGCATTCATGCTATTAATTTCCTTTTATATCTGCACCCCTTTATCTGCATCTCTTGCTTTTATTTTTTATATAGTACAAATATTTTTAGATTTCTCCTAAAATTTTGTTTTTTAAAAATTCAATGTAATAGTGTCTTACTAAAGTGTGATTAAATTACTAAAATTTCATATAATCATTGCTAAGGTTACAAGAGTTTTATATTTCAAGTTTTATTGAGATATAATTGATTAAAAAGTTGTGAATAATATAAATAATACCATAATTAGTGAGTTTGGGTATATGTATTCTGTTATTAACATTCTGATTGTAAGTTGTTTTTCTTGTTTATTTTTTCCCATCTTTTGTGATTATTTAAATATACTTAGTATTTAATTTTTACTTATCTATTGAATTTTCCTTATGTATCTGGTATAGTTCTTACGCATTGCTGTAGTGCATAGTATTACACATAATTTTGCTTTCTAACTATAGTTAATATTTTGCCTTAAGTAAAATACATCCTTGCAAGCGTCCTGGTCCCTTGTGATCCTCCTGTGGCACTGTGGTTGTGATACAGATCACATCTTTGCAACATTCTGTGTGTAACACTACTGGATACCCTCTGGGAAGGCATTCTTCACTTTAGCAAACACATTTCCATTTTGCTACCTTTTGTAATAACTTGAAATTGTCCTTAGGGTAGGAGAAAACTTGCCCAATATGATAAGTTAACAGAACAGCAATTAGAGAGGAAAAAGATGGATAGAAACTTGCTTAAGAAAATGGACAGCCTTTCCAGGGGCACCATGAGAATGTTCCTTTTATAGTTGATTAGCCAGAAATCATGGAACTCATCTCACCCTCATGCTTTGAAATTATTCTTCCTGCACACCACTCAGTTCCATACTGTTGCTGTGTGAAATTATTAATAATCTTACTGCTTGGGATGTACTTTGGAGTATCCTTGAGTCCTGAAGCCTCATACTCCCCAGAACTGGACCAAAATCAGAAGATGCTGTCATTCACTCAGGCAAAATATTAGATTGACATTGACCAATGTATTTATTTATATCACCAGAAAAATACAGTTTGGCACAATGTGATCATTGTTAGGAATAGAAGTGAAGATTCATCACCTTTTCAGAAAGAAACATGGAAAATTTTTTAGATTTCTCCATTCAAAATATTTGGCATATAAACAAGGACTCCTTTATAATTATAAAGTGATCGTATCAAAGATTTAAACACTATTTTTATGCTCTCAAGGCATTCTCAAATGTTCTTCTAATTCATCCACTCTAGGTGCTCTTGGGACTAAAGAGCAGGCATCCTGACCCATAGCCAAATCCTGCTCGCCCCCTGCTCCTGAACCAATTTTCTGTAGAAGTTTTCACTGCACTTGTAGTTACATGGTTGCAATAGAGAACACCTGGTCCACAAAACCTAAACTGTTTACTGTCTGGCTCTTTACAGAAAGCCTTTGCTGACACCTGACAATTTTTATGCCCTCTGTCATACTATTTATTAATATATTTCCTCTATACAGACAGACACCATTCCTGGGGCTGGTTCTCAGTGCAATCTTTCTAATTCATTCACTGATGTACCCCTAGCTCTTGAAACTATTAAAATGTGGACTTCTGAAGCTCCATATTTATGACCCTTGTTTCCAGTGGCAGCTATTGCTGGTGGTAACTGGAAAAGCAGTTTGTGGCCCCTCAAAATCACATGACAAAAGTCAGCTGTGTTCACTGTGTCCTGGATGCCCATGACTACACTAAGTTCAATGAATAAAGAGAAATTATTCATGTGTTATATTTGTAACACAATATAGCTTTAAAAGACAACTGCTTTGGTGGGCTAGAGATGTATCTGGGTAATAGAGGACTTATTTCACAAGTGCAAAGCCTTGGGCCGGATCTCTAGCTCTACAAAAACAAACAAACAACCCAGAAAACAACAGCAGCCACAGCAAACCATTTCTGGCTGTCTAGCATCTGCAAAATAATGAAGAACAATAGTATTTTGAGTTTGTATTTCATGTGTTTTGTTTCTCACTTTATTAAATTAAGCATTACCACTTTGTTCCAGAAAAGATTTTTGTTTTCATTTTGTAGTCCCTTTCTTCCATTTTAGAAGGAGTTTCTTCCTGGAGACCTACTTACCCATTAGGTAAATAAATTGCCAATAGATCATCTTTACCAGTCCGTAGGAGATTTATCTAGACACGTCTGTGTTCACTTAGGCATACTCTGAGTTCAAACTGTAAGTTCATTTACCACAAAACTATTACTATATTTAATTCTTAGCACAACTCTGGAGGAAGGTGGTGTCCTCTTTGCCATATAGACAAGGAAATGGATAATTACGGAGTTTACATAAATCCTTCAATCTTAAACAATATGAACCACACAAAAACCAAATTACTAACTAGTGTTCTTGTTACCAAACCATGGTGCCAAAATCTGGGATAAGTAATAATGCATCTATTTTTATACTTAATCATTTCTCCTACACTTAAATTTTAAATTCAGTGGAGAAAAATGACAGAGTTGCTTCAAAAGATAGGAAACATCAGAAAAGGACAGGTACAGAAGGAGGAAAAAGCAATTCTATAATTCACCTTTCATGACTTAGCATATTAATTGGGTGATTTATATGAAAGAGCTTCCGGTATTTTTTAACTTTAAGCACCATCTGGCTAGAGCTGTTTCCTTCCCCCTGAAGGTTTCCTGAGTCAATGGTCCAGTCCCAAGAGCTTGGTTTTACAGCATCGCCTCCTCTAAATAAACACTTTAGTCGATTCCAACAGACACCAAGGCACCAAATTCCAGCCACTCAGAGCACCTGCTGATGTCAGAAGAGTGAACACAGGGCACTGACACAGGGTCTGGTCTTGCCTGACCCCAAATGTAGGGCGGCACAGGCAGACGTCAGAGCATTTGTGCTTAGCTTGTCACTCTGGGGGAGCCAATAAGATGTGGGAGGAGGCAAAGATTTATCGCTTAATTTTATTGCATTGAAGACCTTAAAAATGCTGAGTAAATAAAAAAATGACTTGTGAAGTTAGTAATATCTTGAAATGGTATTTGAAGAATCTCATTCATAATAACTGCAATATTCATATAAAATAACAACAAAACAGAACTTCAAATTTCATTCTACGTACCTTACAAATGTCACAGGTCAGCAAACTCTTTCTTGTCTACAAAAACCACGGGGTACTGACTGAAAAGGAACGTATCAGTTACCATGTACCAGCTAGTAATTTCTATTTTGCTTTAAATAGACTGAACACGGGTTTTTTTCTTAAGCATTTTACATGCTTTCATGGAGCACAGGAAAATATCCACCATGTTTTTCCAGGATCTGTGTTTTTGTTGATAAGGGCTGAGCTTGGTTTGTGGAATTCTCAGTCTTAGTGTGAATGGTATCATCCACTTCTGCTTCAAAGCATTTTTTGTTGTTGCTCCTAATTATTTTTTGAAGATTTTAAGATGATTTAATTTGTAAAATCGAGAGTCTTTTCTTGTTTATTACACACTCAAAATGTAAGTTATATTCCCATATTGGTAGGAGAGGGCACCCTACAACTTTCCTGGGACATTTAACCCACATAGAATTCCAGGCCGGCACCGTCTGTGTGTCTGCCAGCAGCACCTCCTCTCTCTTCACAATGACCTGCACATTCTCTGCTGTCTTGAATAATGAGGAAAAGAGGTCTTTAGTTCAGTGAGGTAGGCACAGAAAATGCAAGAACATTGGTCTTTCTAGGCTAGCAGCTTCAAATTTCAAGAATGAAAATAATTGTGCCTTTCAAGAAACAGGAGAAAAATCTTCCCTACAAAAAGAAATCAAAGTATAAATACTACAGTCTTTTAATTTCTGCAAGTTAAAACGCTCTCCTGTAACACCACCCCTTCTTCTAACTAGCACCTTTCCTGCGTCATCACACGTTGAAGAGAAATCTATTATATGAAAACTTAGCTTAACTGGTACAATGACTTAAAAAAATATTCTCCGTATAGTCTGAATATCAGCTCCAGGTTGCAGATGACTTAATCTTAATCGTTATTCCCGATCTTGAGAACACTTTGGGATCCAGCAATGTTTGAGGGTCAGTGAGTCACACTGAACAGTATTCTGAGACCCAGAAGTTTTGCTAAAGCCATCCAGGACCTGGGGACGCCCCTTGGAAAGGGTTGATGTGATCGTAATTTTGGGAGGATTGTTTTCTATGTCATCCTGTAGGTCCAAATGAAGAAGGCAAGAGGATTAGCTTCTCATTCATAATTTATCTTGGTCTTATTAAAAGGAAGTTATAAAAATGCTAACAAAACCTACAGGTAAATCTTCAGGGTGTTTGGGTTGCACGAGAACAGGAGTTCCCTGTAGTAACTAGGGAGGTGGACTGCACGTGATTATTAATTATAATTGATGATACTTCTTTCAAAGCTTGTACTTTTATTGTTTTAATTATTATCATGTAGTTCCACCCTTCCTTCGTGAATTTATTAATAGAGTCACCAGAAGGAACATTAAAAATATTCAAAAATAACTCCTTTTATCAGTCACCAGGGCACATTTCTCGTTTTCTGAGGCTGGGACAGAGACAGGAAGCTGACTGAGAGAAGGACGCTCCTCACCGCACGTTTCCCACAGCACGCATACTCCTCCTAATCCCCAGAGGACGCGGCTCAGACAAAAGGTCCGAGGCTCCGTATTACTACAAGTTCCTGACGCAGCTCATCCCTGCCTGATCCTTCAGGCTCCGAGGTCTGAAGTCCCATTGGAACACACATTTGAAGTGGAGGTCTGAGGCCAATGCAGTTAATTTTGAAAAAGAACATTTGGATTTACTGCTCTTTAGCAGAAAGTGGTAGATACAGTTTCATCCAGTGTCACAACTGGAGAAAATATTACTCGCTTTGATGTGGATGAGTACACAGGTCTGCCAATGGTAAGATGAAAGGACATGAATTTAATTTCTGCCCTGTTTTGGTGATACTGAATGTTAAACTTAAGAGTCTTCCTATGCAGCTATATCTCCTAGGCCCTTTTCATTTTTGTGTTTTTGGTAGGGTCTTCCTTAGCTGCTAAGGTGCCTAGGCTAGGCTGAAACTGGCAGTCCTCCTGCCTCCGCTTCCCACAGTACTGGTACGACAGATCTGCTGCCTCCCCCTCCCATGTCTGCTATTTTTCGTGAGAAATGAATACAGCTCCTTATATAATGTGAAGATAGAAAAGGGGATAGAGATCTGACCATTCCAGAAGGATATGAGCAGGCAGACAGAGAGAGTCTACCAGGTGAGTGTGCTTCCTTCTCCTTCACGTCTCCAGCTGAGCCCTCGCTGCTGAGGCTGTGTCCCCTCTTCTGCATTTTATCAGGACCGTTATGACCACTGGACCAGACAGCCGATCCCAGAGATGGTCGTCTGGAGACCCTTTACTTACTGGCAAGTACCAACCCTTTTATTTTTTTCAAATAAACTCGTAAGTTATGGACGGTGACATTTTTGAAAAGGTGTTCATTCAATAGGGTTCTACAGAACTGTTATTTACTAAACCACTGACTGCACATGAACATGTCAGACTGAATGCACATGGTCAGAATATCACAAGCCAGTGGAGTGCCAAAACACAGTTGCTTCCTTCTTGGTGAGAATCAAAAGCCAATAGCCTGAATACTCTGCTGCTTTAGGCATCTCATTTTTAATTGGAAATTGTTATGGAGATAATAAAGATAATAAATTGTATCTGCTTGATGGCCAAGATTTAATACAAATGTTCCTTTGAAACCTTTTGTTGGCAAAATATTTGTTTCTATATTTAACTATAATATCACATTTTGGCTGGGCATGGTGGCATGTACCCATAGTCTAAGCTACTCAATAGGCTGAGGCAGGAGAATCACAAGTTGTAGGCCAATTTGAGCCATTTAGTGAGAGCCTGTCTCAGAATAAAAATAAAATTTAAAAGGGTCTTGGGAGGTAGCTCAAAGACAGAATACTCCTGGGTTCAGTTCTCAGTATTAAAAAAAAATCTCAGTTTGAAATTATCTTGAATTCTGAAGGCATGCAAGGAAATCATAAAATCGTATATATATTTTCAATCTAAGTCTTACAATGAAAATATGGGATGCCCTCTACTTAAAATAAGTACGTATTTTCCCAGAAAGATGGAAGATTGTTTCTTTTTTCTTTTAATAAATAATAACAGTGGCTGGGGATATAGCTCAGCACACAGGTGCCCACCTGGCAATTGCATGGTCCTGAGTTGGATTCCCAGTTCCAAAGATAAAAGAAATAATAATAATTAATAATAATAATCATAATAATAAAAACAATGACTAATGTACACTGAGCGTGTACTGTGTACCAAGCCTGGTGTTAAATGCTTATGAAAAATTACATCACATGACCTTCCCACAAACACAAGTTACTATTACGGCTAGTATCCCTCTTCTACCAAGGGGAAAACTAGAAAGGGTAAGCCACTATCTCAAGGAACAGCAAATAAATAATAGAAATGAGATTGGAATTCAGATCTATTTGCAGCCTATCTTTTCCACGCAATCAATTTCTACTATCCTTATCTGTCCAGCAAAACATCGAATAGTTTAGGAAGTTACTATAAAGGGATGAACATCAGGAATCCCAAGGCGTGGTAAATGTGCCACCTTTTATGGAGAAAGTTATCTGATCTTTGCCTCCTGAGAGGCTGAGCAGTGGTGCTCCCTGCCCTGTGTGCACCTTCAGCCACGGCCAGTTTCCCCTCCTTCGATGTTTTGGTGACCTTTATCCCACGTCCTATCATCCCTAAGCCCAGCCTTCAGGGCTGGGAACGTTAGGGCTGTGTGGTTCATGTACAACTATATGTCACACAGAAGTGCTTCCCAGCGCCACAGACAGAAATTTACAAATCACAGAGCCCAGGTTTCACTTGCTGACTTTTCCAATAAAATTGTTGATTCAGAACTTGAAAACATTTACAATTTCAGCACCAAGATGTGCTTACATCATTCTGATAAATATGCTTATAACTTTTAAATGAGAACAATGGCAAGTGTAATACTACAGTTAATACACATAAATCTCTATACTTTCTTCCTGAAGAAAATACACTCATCACACCACAGGAAGCAACTTCTTGTCTGATTGGTCTTCTCTGTGCCTCCCTACTCTCACATCTTAGCTCCACACCAGTGGCTAAATTATGTAATTTATCCTCATTCATCTTTCCAGGTCAAAGTGAAGACTGAGGAGACCAAATTACCTGCTTGAAATGACAAAGCTGTTAAATCAAACTGGAGGCGTTCTGAGTATCTGAAAAGCCCTCTCCACGATGCCAGAATTTTTTAAATGCTACATAAAATATTAAATCAAAAGGATAGGGAGCCGTTATTTTGGATGGAGGTCCTCTACCAATCCCCAAGGCATGAAGCTAAAAATAAAGATGGAGTCACTCATGCTTCAGTTCCGCGTGACCCAGACGAAACCAAGCTATTCCTCTGAACTTCTGAGAAATCAGAAGTAGGAAGAGAGCAGAAAAATTTCCCAGACAGGTTCCATTCAACAGGCACAGTAATGAAGTTCCCTTTGCCACAGTGCCTGCATTCAAAAGGAGCTTCAACAAACCTGACCGCGACTAGGCAACCAGTTTTTTTTCTCCCTGCCTGTGCTTCACAAGGAAAAAAATCTCAGAAGTGACGAATCTCATATTGTTTATGGTGTTTTATGCTCTTTTCTGTCTCTAAAACTCGACTTGCTACATTTACTCTATTTTATGGAAGGAAGTGTTGCCTGACTCTGGAATTGGAATAAAGCCAGTTAAGATCTTTAAAACGTTGTAATCTTGTCCTTGGACACAAATTAAGCTGTTACATTTCAATGTGCTAATATGAAGATCTTGGAGCCTGTCTAAACTGAAGTTAAAGCTCAACCAATGTGTAATCTAGTCCAGTACCGACTCTACAGCACAAAACAGTTCTGACCCGGAGCACCACATTCCAGAGGAAACATGCATTAACGCAGGATCTGCGGGCTGAATCCTCTTGTGGAGAATTCTTACAAACTCAGAAGTGCGGGCTAACGGGGGGGGTGTTTTTACTAATAAGGATATTACGAGTAACTTTTATTTGGGAAAACATGAAGAGTGAATAGAAGCTTTTTTTTTTTATTTTAGAAACATAAAAGTACAAAAACATATTGACAAACAGACACCCATTATCATAGAAAATAGTACAATCACAACTAATCTATAGACAAGGTGATATTGTCTCAACAGTAGTTGTTGCTTTATCCATTGATATCTTCGAATTGTAGATGTATGGACCCATATACAGACATGCAAATTTAGTCAGGCCGTTGATCCTCTCAACAACAGAACAAAAAAAAAAAGAAAACACAAGAACCAAAAATCCAAAGACAAGAAAGAAAACAGGCATACGTCAACAACAGCAACAACATCAACAACAGCAACAACAGAAAAAAAACACCGCTTGTTGCTGCTTTACATATTGATATCTTCGAAGTGTGTGTTCAGGCTAACACATACAGATATACACTATTAATCTAATATCCTGTCATCGATTATTGCTTAGCATTAAGTGATATAATACAATAGTAGAACCATGTTAGCCCTCCTGC